>PIJE02003037.1:30000-48848 GCA_002895965.2 Coryphaenoides rupestris | reverse complement strand
TGATTATTATCATGATTCTGATTATTATTATTACTCTTACTATGATTTAAAAGCATGTAATTTGAAGCCCCCCCCGGGTACCTGGCTCTCCGTCAGGTTCTTGGGGCCCAACAGGAAGGCGGTCAGGAAGGACTCGCACGGCCGCAGGCTGGAGAAGAACCCGAAGACACAGAGCAGCGCCGTGGGCTGGAGGAGCTCCGCGGGAGACATGCGGACCTCCTCCACCACCTCCTCCTCCTCCTCCTCCTCCACCTTCACCTTCACCTTCACCTCCTCCTCCTCCACCTCCACCTCCACCTCCTCTGCTGTCACCGACCGGAGCATCCAACACCCGCCACCAAACCCCGCGAAACCGCCGGGTGAATGCGGGAGGACGTGGACGGTCGCAGTCGCTGTCGTCGTCGCGTCGCACGATGATGACGACAGCGACTCCGTTGCAGCCAATCGGAGGGCAGAGCGGTTGTGGGCGCGTCGTTCCACAAGCACCGCCCCCTCTCAGAGTCAAACATTCTTTTAGTTTTAGTTTTTTGGTTTCTTTTAGTTTTAGTTTTATTCTTCACATTTCGTAGCCACAATGCACATGTTACCGTGCACACGGCTGACGCTGGGCCATGGGCATGTGAATCACTAGCGGCACCACAATCACGATCCAATCAAAACAACACACATTGTGTCTGTGGTATTTGGAGAAATATTTATTGATAAATGTACATTACTTTAAAATGGGCATTATATATATATATTTATATATATAGAGTATAGAGCGAGAGATTGAGACAGGCAGGCAGGCAGGGAGACACAGCTGGCTACAGACAGAGAGGACATTGGGCTATAGAACCAGCGGGTGGATGCAGCCAGGCACAGGTGGAGTCGTACCGACACCACCCGTCACACATTTGAGAACAGAAGTGTGTGTGTGTGTGTGTCTGTGTCTCTGTGTGTGTGTGTGTGTGTGTGTGTGTCTCTGTGTGTGTGTGAGTGTCTGTGTGTCTCTGTGTGTGTTGTGTGTGTGTGTGTGTCTTGGTGTGTGTCTCCTGTGGTGGTGTGTTTTCTGTGTCTCTGTGTGGTGTGTGGTCTCTGGAGTGTGGTGTCTGTGTCTCTGTGGTGTGTGTGTGTCGTGTGTCTCTTTGTGAGTGTGTGTGAGTGGTGTGTCTGGGTGTGTTGTGGTGGTGGTGTCTCTGTGAGTGTGGGTCTGTGTGTGTGGTGTGTGTCTGTGTATGTGGTGTGTGTCTGTGAGTGTGGTGTGGTCTGTGTGTGTTCTGTGTGTGTGAGTGTGTGAGTCTCTGTGTGTGTGTCTACCACAATCAGCCGGGAACACGACGTGAACGAAAACAGAACGGAGCGAGACAAAACCCAGGAAACACAGCCGCGTCAACATAGACATGCGGAACGGTTCTGGGGGAGGAAAAAAGCAAAAAAAACGCAGGAGAGAAGAATGCGAGAGAAGAATGCGAGAGAGAGAGAGAGAGAGAGAGAGAGCCGTCACAAGAGGTCGGACGGCCACGGGCTCAGAGGACCCGGTGTGTTCGGAGGGGGGGGCACTCTGGACCCAGCCGGTGCACCGCGTTCAATAGACTTCCTGTGTTCTTGTCGGATGATTGACAGTGTCCGTCATTAAAGGTGACGAATTAAAGGCGAAGAAAAACAAGAAAAGGGGGTGGGGCCACCGGGCCAGCTCCAGATTAGTTTGTGACCAATCGAGCGGATGGACTCAACGAGAGCCACGCCCATACTGATCACTGAGCCTGTTCTAAAGGCGTTCAATAAGTTCTTAAGACTGTGTACATTTGAATGTACTGCAGAGGGAATGTGTTTTCCCGGGTTAAACGCTAAACCCGAAGAGACTCTGAAAGGAAGACAACAACTGAAAAAATAACAACAACAACAAAACAAAACAAAAACAAGCGACAACGACAACGACAGCGACGCGAGACGCGACCTTCAGCACCTAAAGGTTGTTGGCGACCGGCCGCCGATGCCTCCCGCCGGCGTCCCCGTGCGAAAGCACCGTGGCGTGCGGCGACCCGGACACACTCCCCACAAGGTCATCACCGGGACACACGATTCCGCCCCTCTCCCTCTCCCCTCCCACTCCCCCACCCCCCCCCCCACCCAGATCCTCATTTTATTAGCAGCGTCGTCGTCTGCGGCGGCGGGGAAGCTACATGGTGAAGTGGCGTGTGTAGTCGTACTCTATGGTGGGGATGACGGCCTGCACGAACTTCAGGAAGATCAGCAGATACCTGCGGAGACGACCGTTAAGGGAGAGAAGCGCTCAGAGACCGGAGACGACCGTTTAAAGAGACTATAAGTAAGAATCAGTGCATTCTGAGCTCAGTGGGTTGAGACAATAACAATCAGAAACTAATGTTAGTTATAATCATAATCAAACCTTGTAGACATTTAAAAAAGCTATGAAATATGTACAGTATATTTTTTAATTATCCACGCTTACGTCACTTTGTTCCTTTTTCCCGCAAAATCCGACCCGACTCCAATATAAGAGAAATCAGCCCAAAAGCTGTTCTACGCAACGGAGAGAGTCTGTTGAGAGTCTGTTGAGAGTCTGTGGCCCACCAGGCGCACGCACATACGCACACACACACACACACACACACACACACACACACACACACACACACACACACACACACACACACACACACACACACACACACACACACACACACACACACACACACACACACACACACACACACACACACACACACACACAAAAGATACATGTGTACTCCCAGCTCCCCGCCGCCCTCGGCCACCGTCTCGATGATCTTCTTCATCACCTCCGCGTGTCTGCGAAGCACACGGAAGCACTTCAGGCGCGGTGGTGAACCAAACAATGCATTTCTTACAAGAGACGCCGAGCACACGAGTCACAATCGCTTGGAAAACATAGCTTAAGAAATGCTACTTTCCAAAAGATAGTGTTACTAGACCTGCATTGGGAAGTACTCACGAGGTGAAGAGTGAAAATCTTGAAAACAGTTTAAATTAATGTCAAGGAATGGGTTCTTCTAAAGCTGCTTGTCGGGAGGCCGGTTCCTGGAATGGCCAACAGGGGGCAGTGTGGGGCAGTGAGTAGGTGGTGGCGTGGGGTGGGGTCGGTCTGTGCCGTTACCTGCAGGGGTGGACGGAGCACATGGCCGGCGGTGGGAGGTTGGGGTGGTTCTCTCCTCTCTCTCCTCCTCTCTCTCACTCTCTCTCTCTCCGCTCTCCCTCTCTGCTCAGCTCTCTCTCCCCTTCTCTCTCACTCTCTCTCTCCTCCTCTCTCCCCTCTCTCACTCTCTCTCTCCTCCTCTCTCCCCTCTCTCTGGTCTCTCACTCTCTCTCTCTCTCCCCTGTCTCCTCTCTCTCTCCCCTCTCTATTCTCTCTCTACCCCCTCTCTCTCCCCCCTGTCTCCCAGCTAGGTGTACTGTAAAGTGACAGCAGTATCGTGTGGTTGTCATATCCAGTCGACACCATATCTTGCATATCCTCTTTGTCTGACGACCGCACACACACACACACGGGGCATAGAGACACACACACACACACACACACGCATGGATGCACACACACACACACACACACACACACACACACACACACAGTGCTTTATAACGCCTTATAGCACGCACACACATGCACACATGTATAGAAATACACACATACTGTACACACACAGACGCGCAGTATATAAACACACGGACACGGAAACATGTTCTTTAGACAAATGTACTCTTTGTCAGTCGCTTTGGATAAAAGCATCTGACAAATGCCATGAATGTAAATGTAAATATAGAACTCCTTATTACACACACACACACACACACACACACACACACACACACACACACACACACACACACACACACACACATAAAGCCACAATAAACACACACTTTAAATTAAACATTAAACACAGACACAGACACACAGACACACACACACACGTATTTAACATAAAACATGCAGAAACACACACACACACACACAAGCATTACACACCCAACGTACATACATACAGCTACATACGGTTGAACACATGGAGCGATGAACACGCACACACACACACACACACACATATATACACACACACACACACACACACACACACACACACATTATACACACACACACACATTAACCACAGAGACACACACACGCAGTGACAGAAGTAGGCCACTAAATGACGAGTTTTGACCTTGAGCGTGGCACACATGCGGCGCCTCCACGCACACACACACACACACACACACACACACACACACACACACACACACGTGCACACGCAGCACGAGTGTGTGTGTGTGTGCGTGTGTACAGCGGCCCTGGCTGCTACTGTTTTATCAATCTGGAAACACACCCTCCACGCCTCTCTGATCCCAACCCCCCCCACCCCCCGGGGGAGTCTGCAGGGGGGAGAGGGGGGAGATTGATAGTAGCGGTGTAATCCTGTTTCCGACTCCCATCTCCCCCTCCCCCACCCCCCCGCCCCCCCCCCCCCCCCCCCCCACCACGCTGAAATCTGACAATTTATTTCCTCACTAACCTTCGCTGGCCTCGCAACTTTCATCCGCCGGTGTGTCTGCTATCTGCACCAGTGGTAGAGGGAGGGAGGGAGAGAAGGGAGGGAGGGAGGGAGGGAGGAGGAGAGAGAGGGGGGAGGGAGGAGGGAGGGAGGGGGAGAGAGGAGAGAGAGAGCGAGAGAGAGAGAGAAGAGGGGGGAGAGAGGAGAGAGAGAGAGAGGAGGGGAGCAGGGGGAGGAGAGGGAGGGAGGGAGAGAGAGGGAGGAGAGAGAGAGAGAGGGAGGGAGGAGGGAGGGAGGGAGGGAGGGAGGGGGGAGAGAGAGCAGAGAGAGAGAGAGAGAGAGAGAAGAGAGAGAGAGAAGAGAGAGGAGAGAGGAGGAGGGAGAGAGGAGAGAGGGGGGAGGGAGGGAGGGAGAGAGGAGAGAGCGGGAGAGAGGGAGGGAGGAGAGAGAGAGAGGGAGGAGGGAGGGTGGAAAGGAGGGAGGGAGGGGAGGGTGGACGCTGACCAGAGCGAGCCCAGCTCACCCACCCCTCTCCTGTGATGGTTACCAGATGGCCCGGTTTGCCCGTCTGCTGCTGCTGTGGTCCTGCTGGGTGGGTCGCTGCTCCGTGGCGCTTTATTAACGTTTATTAGCGTTAGCGGCGCAGGACGCTGCCCAGCGTAAAAAACCAACGGATTCAAGCTAGCGTGTTGTTGTTGTTGTTGTTGTTGTGTTCTGCTGTCCGCTGCCCCTCCCGTCTCTCTAGAGAACCTTGCTTGTCTCGGCGTGAGCAGGAGGAGCGTGATGCTGACTTCTATCTATTTTTAATCAATCAACCGGGCGGCAGTAGCTCAGGAGGTATAAGAGCGGTTGTCTGGCAACAGGAAGGTCGCCGGTTCAATCCCCCGGGCTCCTCCCACTCCGAGCTAAGTGTGGAGGTGTCCCTGAGCGAGACACCACCGCATAACCCTAACTGCTCCTGACGGGTCGGTTGTTACCTTGCATGGTCGACAGCCACCGGCGGCGGTGTACGAACGGGCGAATGTGAGGCAATACTGTGAAGCGCTCAATGCAAACCATTTGTTAAGTTGGCTTTTCGGACGCACGTCATTAAGCGGAAGGTCGGGTGTTTGACATCGGGGGATCGAACCGGCTGGTACCATAAAGTACGAACTCTTAACCTCCACAACGTCGACGCTCCAGAGACGCCGGTTTTAACCAGCAGGGAACAAAACAAAAGATTGTCGATCTCGGCCGTTTCATTATTCATAATTTCAGCAATATAAGAAAAACAACCGTTTCCGCTGCCGTTGCCCCGACTATGATCTGCTTGTTTAATGCTCGTTCTCTGCGGGCTGCTGTGCTGCCTGCTGCATTTTATTTCTCATCTACAACCTCCCGTGGAAAACATCCTTGACTCGGTGTCCCAGTTTCAGACGAGGGTCGTCAGCAGAACTGTGTGTTCCCCACACCAGGAAGATCTTGTGTTCTGTGTGAAATGCTGTCCAGACTGAGCGAGATAATTCATACCCTTTCCTGGGTCCGTCAGAAGCCTGTTGTGAGAGCAGGGTGGTGGGTAGAGAAGGTCCGAGTATGGAGAAGGTCCAAGTCAGTATGGCTCTGTTCTCATCACCAGGAGATGATGATGATGATGATGATGATGTTGGATGTTGGGTGACAGACAAGTGACAGACAGCGGTCAAGTGGTAAAGTTTCCATCAATTTCCTTGTCTCTCTCTCTCTACCTGCTCCTTAATGACCCGTCTCTGTACCGTCTAACCCCTACCTGCTCCTTAATGACCCGTCTCTGTACCGTCTAACCCTGCTCCTTAATGACCTGTCTCTGTACTGTCTAACCCCTACCTTGCTCCTAATGACCTTCAACCACCTACCCTGCTCTCTTAATGACTTGTCTAACACCCTACCTTGCTCCTTATGACCATCCTGTATGTCTAATCCCCTACCTGCTCTTAAGGAGCTGTCTCTGTACACCGTCAACCCACCCTGCTCTTAAATGACTGTCTCTGTACCGTCTAACCCCTACCTGCTCCTTAATGACCTGTCTCTGTACCGTCTAACCCCTACCTGCTCCTTAATGCACTGTCTAGACCCTACCTGCTCCTTAATGACCTGTCGCTGAATTCACTGTCAAGTCACTGTCTATGAAAGTGTCTGCTGGAGTAAATAGTAAGAAGAATGCCGCGCGGTAGAACAATGGAGGTTTTGTTTTCGGAAATTGCTTATTCATCTGTCACCTAAGCCCCCCCCCCCCCCCCCACCCCCCCCTCACTCCTCCTCAGTCTCAGTCTTGTTCAACGTCTAAACGAGGCGCTAGACCGACAAACGGGTGTTCTGGTGTTTACGTCATGACACTCTCTCTCTCTGTTAGAAGGTTCAGAGGTGAAGAGGTTGTTTCACCGTGTTGTAAAGGTTATTCAAAGAGCAGTCACGTCACCTGGGGCATATATGGCTCGTGATGTGCTGGGTCTTGATGATGATGATGATGATGATGATGATGATGATGATGATTTGGTTTTCCTGTATTCCCTCTTTGTTATGATGAACATTATTGACTTTGAAACCAAACTCAACTGGGACTCAAGTGGCGGTGGCGGTTGGTTTTTTCGATGGTCTCTCACGTCATGGGAAAGTTGTTTTGCGGACGCCGCAGTAGATTACCTGGGAGCGGCCCGGTGTTGTCGAAAAACCAGCCGAGACACGTCCGATGAAGAAGAGGAGCGAGCGAGCGAGCGAGCGCCGTTCTCAAGGAACTGACGGATCACCGGGGGGGGGGGGGCCCGCCGCCGGCCTGCCGGAACACGATCCGCGCTCGCAGACGCGCCGGGGTTCTGCCGCCGGGCGCAGAACCTACCGCGCGCCGCAGCGAACGCGCGGCCGTGTTTACGACGCCGTCGCTTAGCGCGCGCTTTTAGACAACGAGCCCGACTTAACGTGGACTCGGGTATCAGGTCATTAGCGAGCAGGTAGGGGTTAGGGCGTCTTAGCGCGAGGATTCCTACGTGTTGGTTGTCACCTGGGAGTCAAACACCAGAGCATAGCGCTTGTTTGCTATTCGCTATTTGGTAAATTAAGCCGATGTTTTTTCAGAGCAGTCTCGCTCAGTTCAGATGCGTGTCTGGAAGCATCGTAGCTCAGGGATGCCACAGGGCACGGGGCATTGAACCCTGAATATTTTGCCCGAGTCTATGGCTGCTAGTTAGTCACTGAGCAAAGATGCACCTCGTTAAGGAGCAGGTAGGGGCGGGGACCTCTTAGCTCAACGATGGCCAAAACATTTTGGTTGCCTGGGAGTCAAGCACACCCTTGTCAACACCACGGCTAAAAGATTTCCCCGGTGGCTTCAGAAAGGAGACGGTGTTCGTTGTTTTTCAACGCGGTAATATTGTGCCATCTTGTCTTTCCTGTTTTTCCTAATCTCAGCCCATATCACTCCTGTGCAGCGGAGTGCTTTCTATTTTGGGATGTGTGTCGGACCGTTCTAGAAGGAGAGCTTCACCCTCAAATCCACATCACTAACGATCGTGTCTTCCCCCGACGTGTCTTCTTGTGTGTCGCGAACGCTAGTGCTGCCGCTAACACTAAACACTATTTAAGGCCGGCATAATATTTGATTTCCGCAAGGCGCTGACAAAACTAATCTCTCTCTCTCGCTCTCTCTCTCTCTCTCTCTCTCTCTCTCGCTGCGCTGGCAGGTGGATATTAGTGTTTTAGTTTATTTAGATAGCCTATAATTATAATACCTGAGACGGATCGTGTATAAATCGTTACTCTTGCTCCGATAGTCTCTGTTTGTTTCTTTGCGGCGGCGCGGCTCGATCGAGTCTCTCCGCTGTAAGCCGTCGACCGTCGGACCATCGCGAGCCAGAAAGGCGGAAAAAAAAATAAACGGCGACGCACTAAAGATATTTTTACATTTCTTTATTTATTTGTTGTTTTTGTTTTGTTTGTCGTACGCGGACGACGTTATCTTATTAATGTTTGGCAGCGGAGATATTACCACGGTGGGAGACTGAGGCAGCCTGGTGATTTATGATGAGGGCGTAGTATTTTAATGCCACGCACACACACACACACACACACACACCATTACACCACACACTCGCAACGTCCTACATACGACACAGCACATGCATAACCACAACACGAGACTTTACACACAATCTCAAGCACATATGCCGAACACATTCACAGTTCTTAATTGCTCCATAGACACGACACGCTAACACAGCTCACATCACAAACATCTATCAGATTCCCTCTTGCTTTATTAAAGTTATGGGAGTTTGTTTGACTAATTCTTTTCTGTGTGCGTCTGTGTGTGTGTTAGAGGTGTGTGTGTGTGGTGGTGTGTGTGTGTGTGCTATGTGATGTTGCTAGACGTCTGTGTGTGTGCTGTGTGCGTGCGTGTGGTGTGTTTTTACAAGCCGAACATGAACTGCTTTGGGTTTTTTCGAAAGACGTTAGCTCCTCCAAGCTGTCTTTACTTTGTTATTTATTTAAACCACTGTGTTTCTCTGGCCTTATCAAGTTCCTGCTGATGTTGTGTGTGTGTGTGTGTGTGTGTGTGTGTGTGTGTGTGTGTGTGTGTGTGAGTGTGTTCATGTGTGTGTGTGTGTGTGTGTGTGTGAGTGTGTTCATGTGTGTGTGCCAGCCCTGGACTTCACAGACCATATTAGGAATGTCAGAACTGATAGAGGGGAGGGAGGGGGGAGGCTCGGGGGGGAGGGGGGGGAGGGGGCGGAGGCTCAGCATCCTGTTCTCTCTTTTCCGTTCTCTCCGTTTGTTTTCCATTGGTCCGTCTATTCAGAGCTGAGACGTTCTCTCTCTCTCTCCCCCCCCCCCTCTCTCTCTCTCTCTCTCGCCCTCTCTCTCTCTCTTCTCCATGTGCAGGAACTTGTTTGCGCGTGTGTGTGTGTGTGTGTGTGTGTGTGTGTGTGTGTGTGTGCGCGCGCGCGTGTGTGCGTTTGGTGGGAATCTGTGTGGGTTCGTATCCCGATAACCTCCCGCCAGCGTCGTTTAAGCGGAATTAAAATACACTAACTCCTCCACTAAAACGTCGTACAATACTGAGTGTACTGCTAATACAATTACATATACCCAAAACACACAGGAGGGAGGGGGTGGGTGGGTGGGTGGGGTGTGTGTGTGTGTGTGTGTGTGTGTGTGTGTGTGTGTGTCTTCCTGTATGCATCTCTATCATGTTGTTGTGTCAGTAATTGTGTTGTCTGGAAGCTGGAAGCTAACCAGGGAGAGAGACCCAGAGAGACACAGAGCGAGAGAGAGAGAGAGAGGGAGAGAGAGACCCAGAGAGACACAGAGGGAGAGAGAGAGAGAGAGAGAGAGAGAGAGCATTAGCCATGGTTGGCTACAGCGAACCATTAACTACTTAACCCTGGCTTCCCCCGGGGGACGCAGAATGGATCTGTGTTCTGTTCGGGGCACTTAGCCGCGCCTGTATCTGATATTGATGAATATTGTTTCATCATTTAGTTTTAGTTTTTATGTTTTTTTTTAGGGGTGTGTGGGTGTGTGTATGGAGGGGGGAGGGGGGAGGGGGGGGCATGAAATCCAGGTTGGACACTAATCCAATGCGTTGCCACGGTAACCGCTCCGGAGATGTGTGTGTGTGTGTGTGTGTTTGTGTTTATCTGTGTGTGTGTGTGTGCGTGTGTGTGTGCAGTAGTGTCTCTCGTGCACGGTTACTTACTTAATGAATTGCTTAATTAGTTATACCACTGCTACAAACTCGGCTGATTATTCATTACAAAACTTTTATCTATTTTTTAAATTCTTGGCTTTCTTGTAATGGCGGCGAAAAAAAAACCAATGTTCCGCCAAAAAGCCACATTTATCTCTCCTCCGCCGCTCGCTGGCTAGCAGGCTATCTATCTATCCAGCGTAGCGCAGCGCTAACGTCAGCTGACAGCGTCCTTTTGTTCTGCTGCGCGGGTCAGGAGTCGCATTAGCGTTAGCATTAGCGGTAGCGGTAGCGGCAGAGGCAGCGGCAGCAGTATGACTGGAATGGAAACGTTGTTGCTCAACCCCACAAAAGCAGCTCAGGAGGAGGAGGAGGAGGAGGAGGAAGAGGAGGAGGAGGAGGCCCTCTGTCGGATCGTTGGATCTCGGCACGGCCGTGGCGGCGGCGGCGGCGGCGGCGGTGCAGCTGCACGCTCGAGCGGCCGCCAGATGTTCGGCGCGGCGCAGCTAGCGGGGCGAAACAGGAAGCCACTCCGCATGCCATCGTCAGAGTCGTCTCTGAAAACAGGAAGGCAGCCTGTTCCCTGCTTATGGGCCTTTTCCTGTGGCATGACCAGCGGCAGACCCCGAGCTGGTTTGCCGGGGGGAGGGAGGAGGAGGAGGAGGAGGAGGAGGAGGAGGTGGTGAAGAAGGAGGAGGAGGAGGAGAAGAAAAGAGGTGCTCATGTGCCTGGACGGGAGGAAGCCCATGTATGGTCAGAGGGCCGAGCGGAGCCGTGGGTACATCCAGGGGCCCCGGGCTCAGCTACTTAGCGCTGCTCGTAGGGGTGTCTGCTTTCTCACTGTTCGGCACCCACTCTCTCTCTCTCACTCTCTCCTCTTCTCTCTCTCTCCTTTCTCTCGCTCTCATCTCTCTCATCTCGACACTCCGCGTCTCACTCCTCTGTCTCTCTCTTCTCTCTCTCTAGCAGTCAATCTCTCGCTCTTCTCGCTCTCATGACTCAACGTTTCCGTCACTCTCCTCTCTCTCTCACACCCGTCACTCTCTGTCTCCTCCCTCCCTCCCTAACTCCACACTCTCTCCCTCTCGTCGCTCTCAACCCTCGTCTCTTCCTCTCTCTCTCTCTCTTCTTCTTCTCCTCCCCTCTCTTCCTCTCTCCCTTCATCTTCCTCTCTCTCTCTCTCCTCTCATCCTCCCTCCTCCCTCCCTCCTCCCTCCTCTCTCCTCCGTGCACGGCCTGACTCACATGAGTTGGTGTTTTCCTGCTGATACATATTGTATTGTACTGTCAGACAAACCGTATTCCTGCGCGTGAAACAGAATATCCTGTACGGGCTCACGACCCAGCGAGCGCGGCGCTAGCGGAGCGTATCTCTCAGCGGCCCCAACACACGGAGAGGAGGTGACATGATTTACGACCAGACGCAATTAGTAACACCACCCCCCACACCACCAGCACCACCACCACCGCTATCACCACCAGCAGCAGCAGCAGCAGCACTACCACTACCACCGCTAGCAGCACCTCCAGCACCACGACCACCACCTTCACCACCACCTTCACCACCACCATCAGTACCACAACCACCAGCACCACTACCACCACCACCACGACTAGCACCACCCACCAGCACCACCTCCACCAGCATCAGCAGCAGCAGCAGCAGCAGCACCACCACCACCACCTCACCACCACCATCACCACCCACCATCATCCACCACCACCACCACCACCTCCAACCACCACCACCACCACCACCACCATCCCACCACCACCACACCCCCACCATCACCACCTCATACCACCACCACCACCTCTGAACCACCACCACCACCTTCACCACCACCACCATCAGTACCACCAGCACCACCACCACCACCATCCCTTAACCACCCACCACCACCACCCATCACCACCACCCCAAAAACCAACAACTCTCACTGAATTGAATCGCTCGGCTTCCCAGTGCACACAGTGACCCCCTGGTGACCATCTGTGTGTCTCCTCCACGCTTTTGAGGAGATAATATTCAGAACCTTCTTCCATCAACCATTCTGCTCCTCCTCACCTGTGGACACCGCCTCTCCTCACCTGTTGACTCCACCCGCCCACCCACCAACCCACCCACCCACCTACCCACCCCACCTGTGCTCGCTACTGAACCATTAGTTGTCGGCGTTGGCGAGGACGGCAGCTCCGTCGTGCCCCGTCACGCTCCCTCGCCGCCCCGACGGCCGTGCACACACCTCCGCGCACGTGGAAGGGAAAGATCAGGACATGAAAGTAGTGGGAGGTAGAGAGAGAGAGAGAGAGAGAGAGAGACACACACACACACATACACACACACAGTCAGAGCGAGAGAGAGAAAGAGCGAGAGAGAGAGAGAGAGAGAGAGGGTGTTCTCGGAGTCAGAAGAGCCAGGGTTTTAATCGAACGAGAAGCTAATTCCTTGTCTGCACTAAACGAAGGGGCTTTCCGCTAGCAGATAGCAGCCGTGCTCCTGTGTGTGTGTGTGTGTGTGTGTGTGTGCGTGCGTGTGTGTGTGCGTGTGTGTGTGTACGCGTGTGGGGCGATGACAGGCGTGAGCGGGGAACGCGAGGGCCAGACTCCGACCTCGGCCTCGTCAGACCAGTTTACCTCTGGCGGCTCCTCTCCTCCTCCTCCTCCTCCTCCGCGGTCTAATCTCTGGTGTTCCTGGCGGAGCTGTCGCCCGGCTGAAGAAGAGCCCCACGGTGAATCACACCGTGTGTCTCTCTGTACCGTCGAGACAGGCCTGCTGCTGCCACATAGGCCCCGCCCCCTGCACATAGGCCCCGCCCCCCCCTCACACACACACACACGCCACCCGAAGGGGAGCACTTCCCATTGCTCTCCAGGTCTCCCTTGACTTTGTATTGTCTCCTTAATTGTCATTTATGTTCTGCTAGCGACCAACACACACATGCTGCTTATAGGTTTAAGTGTTTAAAGGTGCAGTATGTACGAATAATTAATCCGTTCAGGGACTACATGTTAGGATTTTACAGCACAAATCACTTTAAATCACCAGTTTGTGAGCAGCTTGTGGTTGAAGTTAAAACACGAGAGCTTCCCAGACTCTCTCTCTGTTGCGTAGAACAGCTTCTGGGCTGATTTCTCTTCTGTTTGAGTCGGGTCGGAATTTCGCGGGACAAAAGGAACGAAGTGTCCAAAAAAATATTGTCTCAAAACAAACACACTCAGAATGCGCTGATTATTGCGCAGACTTGAGGTTTCACCGGTCCGGGAACGACGTGAAACTGTGGCTAATTTGGCCGCACAAACTGTGGTCGGAGGTCGGAGCCTCGCTCTTCTACTCTCGCTCGCTATGCAAGGCCTGGTTTTGATCTTTGTGAGGTTAAACGATGATCTCATCTCGCCCGGAGATTCGATCAACTAGCGAACGACAATATAAACTTATTTCGCTTCTGTGGCCATTGAGTGGGGATAGGGTCTCAGCGTGTGGTTACGCCCCCCCCCCCCCACGTCAAGACCACACCCCCTCCGGTGGGCGTGGTCTTGACGTGGGGGGGGCGCCTACTTCCTGGTTGGGCTGTAGGCTCCACGCTGCTGTTTTAACAGGCCTCCGGTTTACCACCAGGTGTGGCGCTGATTGGTCATTAAATTAAAAGGCCCTCATTAAAAGTTAATAAAAATATATAAAAAGTAACTGGGAGCCTTTAAACAACAAACCCGCATGGAGGTCGGCTTGAAGAGCAGTTAGTCAGCCAGCCACTGTCATGGCGGTGCGGGATAGTCACCCTGCCCGAAAGGTCCCGGGTTCGATTTCCCCCGATTTCCCACAGCCTAACCTGAGCACGTCCCAGTCCCCAGACCCAACCCCACGACCTGCTCCTTAACGGACGACCTGCGTCTCAGAATATAAACAGTGTGTCCCCGTATGGAGACGACGCATCTGCCGACTGACTAAAAACACCAGCGAGGTGACGTCTCTAGTCTACACATGTGCTCTACTGCTAGCGTCCTCACAAACCACATCTGTGTCCTGTCTCTCTCTCGTCGACCTCGCGGGTCAGAGTAACACACACACGCACACACAGCACACACACACACACACACACACACACACACACACACACACACACACACACACAGCCGCCACTAAAGTGTTTTTTTATTGCAGAGAGCGATAGAGTTTCACTACACCTGCATTTTAACATGTAACGCTCACACACACAGACACACACACACACACACACACACAGACACACAGAGCCTTCCAGGTTAACTTAGAGACAGCTACCACCCCAGCCCACCTCTCATCCTGGGAACGCTGCCGAAATGAGACGAAGAGAGAGAGAGAGAGAGAGAGAGAGAGAGAGAGAGAGAGAGAGAGAGAGAGAGAGAGAGAGAGAGAGAGAGAGAGAGAGAGAGAGAGAGGATTAGGCAATGGAAGAGCTGCCAGCGGTAAACTCAACTCGTCTGACGCGGAGGTCGCAGCAGCCGTTGGTCGGGCGTTGTTGGCCCGTTCACGGCTGTCACACACACACACACACACACACACACACACACACACACACACACACACACACACACCACACACACACACACACACACACACACACACACACACACACACACACACACGCTCCCTCCCTCAAGTGACCGATTGATCACCCGTTTAGCGATCGATCGGTCCATTTAGAGTGGGTCTGAGCCTAAAGAATACACGTGCTCCTCCTCCCCGGCTGCTATAGGAGCCGGAGACCAACCCCGGCAGACGTCTGCGTGATTAAGGAGACAATCGTGGATGTGATGAGACAGGACGTGTCGGGTGAGGTGGGGGGGGGGGGGGAGGGAGGGAGGGAGGGAGGGGGGAGAGGGAGGAGGAGAGGATGGAGGGGAGGAGAGGCTGGACTGTGTGACTCACATCCCCCACGGGTGATGGAATGTGACGGCTTGTCAGTGCGATGTCGGTGGTCCGCGATGCGTACGCGACTCCTGTCTCCTACACCGCCCCCACCACCACCACCAACACCACCACCACCACCACCACCACCACGGGGCAGGACACCAACTCTTCGTCCTCGTCCTCGTCCTCTACCTATAGGAGCACGCCTGCTGCCTCCTCTCACCTCCTCTCCTCTCCTCTCCTCTCTCTCCTTCTCCTCCTCCTCATCCTTCATTCCTTCCCTCTTTGTCTCCTCCCCTCCTCTATCTTCTCCTCTCTCCTTCTCCCTTCAATGTTCTCTCCCTCTCTTTCTACCATCACCTCGATCACTCTCCTCTTTTCCTCCTCTCCTCATACTCAAAAATTATCTAAATCCAATCTACTAAAAAAAAAACACAAATCTGGCGTCCACCAGCTCAATAAATACTACAAAAGAGAATCAAATAAAAAACTCCTTCTCCTCTCTCCTCCTCCTCACTCTCTCTCCTCTCCCTCCCTGTCCCTCTTCTCTCCCTCCCTCCCTCCCCCTTTTCTCTCCTCTCTCCTCCTCCTCTCTCCCTCCCTCCTCCCCTTCTCTCTCTCCTCCCCTCCCTCTCTCTCTCTCTCTCCTCTCCTTTCACTGTAATATCGACTTTCACTCCTCCTTTACCTGCAGACTGCACCTTTCCTCCTCCTCCTCCTCTCCCCTCCTCTCTCATCCTCTCCCCTCCTCTCCCATCCTCTCCCTTCTCTCCCGGGACATTCTGGTCGGGGAATCCCTGTCAAATTAGCACGGGATCGGGCTCCGGGTATTGAATGCCAAGAAACATTTTCCTGACATTTCCCCAGCCCCCCCCCCCGACCACCCCCACCACCCCCCTCATTGTCAGGAAGAAAAATGGGCAGAAATCCGACGGCAAGTTTTTAAACCGACTCCCTCATTTTATAAACCTCAAAGCCGCGGAGAGAGAGAGAGAGAGAGAGAGAGAGAGACAGAGAGACAGACAGAAGGAAAACTATGAAGCAGGATTAGACATCCAGGATTCCTGAAAGTCGGGCGGAGGAATGCCCTCCTCCAGCCCGGAAGGAGGAGGAAGCTGTGATCTGCAGGCGCGGCTCCTCGAGTGCCGACACCCCGAGGTGCTGCACCCTTCAGCTCTGATCCGTGATCTGTTGTGTTCTTCTGGGTGCCGACCGACGCACGCTTTGTTCATTGTGCTGTCGGTGTGTTGATGGCTGGCAGGGGGGCTGGGGGGGGCTGGGGGGGGGGGGGGTCTCCGCTGGCCTGGTTTCCTCCTCCTCTTCCTCCTCCTCCTCCTCCTCCTGTGGTTGATACGTTTCCAGAGCAGTTTCTCCTTCTCCTTCTCCTTCTCCTTCTTCTTCTTCTTCTTCTCCTTTCTTTTTTCCTCCTCCTCCTCCGTGGTCCTCCTGGTGACGCCGAGGCCCCGGGAGGGTTCTGGGAGCTGGGTGCTCCGTCGGCGAGGAACAAACACCAGGCCTGTGTTGTAGAGGCACACGCAGCCGTCAGTCGACTCGGGTGTTTTTTTTGTTGACAGGAAGTGTGTGTGTGCTAAAAACGAGCCCCCCCCCTCCCCCCCCCCCCCTCCCCCCTCCCTCCCCTCCCCCTCCAGTGAAGTGCACTTCCTGCTTTTTGCCTCCATGTTTTTTTTTCCCCTCGACACAGCGGTTTGGATAATTAAAGCCAAAGCGTCGCCGTGACGATAAACAAAGCTGCTGACAGCTTTGGCGGATGAAAACAGGACAGGACATTATACAGTATATATATAATAATATAATATTATATTAGATATTATATAGTGGTGGGACTCTATTACAAAAATTAATTGAATTAATTAGAGGCTTTGTAATTAATTAATCGAAATTAATCGCATTTTAATCGCATATCAATATATGACACGAGAAGCAACATTTTTCAATTCAAATGGATTTTGGTATACGAGTGAATCAATGAACAGACATATACTCTATAATCCTTTTTATTTTAGCTACAGAGACCAACTGTTTAACATAAAGTGCCATTTCTACCATCTAAAATGGTAATAAAAAAATAAAAAATGCGGTCTCTTCCGGTGCGTCCATATTTGAGCCGACGATTCGTCCGCTGAGAAACGTTCCGTGGTGTTGGAGTGCAAAAACTGTGCGATTACAATGCGCAAATGTTTTAACGCATAATTTTTTCTGCAATTAATTCATCGAAATGAACGCGTTAAAGTCCCGGCCCTAATATTATAATAATATAACAACCACCCTAATGTATCGCAAATTTGGATTCTGTACATATCGCAGTTTCAAATCTAATCAGATTAAATCTTTTGTATTTCAGCAAAGATCGATTTCTTTGGTGCATGTGTGTGTGTGTGTGCGTGCTTGTGTGTGACTGTGTGTGTGCGTGCTTGTGTGTGTGTGTGTGTGTGCATGTGTGTGTGTGTGTGTGTGTGTGTGTGTGTGTGCATGTGTGTGTGTGTGTGTGTGTGTGTGTGTGTGTGTGTGTGTGTGTGTGTGTGTGTGTGTGTGTGTGTGTGTGTGTGTTGTGTGTGTGTGTGTGCATGTGACTGTGTGTGTGTGTGTGTGTGTGTGTGCATGTGACTGTGTGTGTGTGTGTGTGTGTGTGTGTGTGTGTGTGTGTGTGTGTGTGCGTGTGTGTGTGTGTGTGCGTGCGTGTGAGTGTGTGTGATCATCAGACTGTTTCCGCTAGCTTAATATCCCTCTAATGTGTGATGCTCTAGTACTCTATTTCAGGCACCAGAGAGTTGGAACAAACGGAGCATTCATATTTAATGTCCGGGCGAGAGGAGGAGGAGGAGGAGGCGTGGCGGTGGCGGCGGCGGCGGCGGCGGCGGCCGATAACCAGATCTGGACGCTGTTTCAACGTCCGACGCAAAGAACACATCTTTTATTTTACTTGAAATCTATCGACTGGCGCGTGAAATCAATTCATCCGGCAGACTGCTGTGTGTTTAGTCGGACTGCCGGCCTGCTGGACACACAGCTGGAGTTTCTACTGTACCAGGAAGAACAAACAAACATAACGGATGAGTTCCCTTAAAACCGAACTCCTCTGCTTCCCAAAGGCTGCTGTAAAGACCAGCTCTCTCTCTCCCTGTCTCTCTGTCTGTCTGTCTGTCTCTCTGTCTCTCTCTCTTTCTGTCTCTGTCTCTCTGTCTGTCTGTCTGTCTCTCTCTCTCTCCTCTGTCTCTCTCTGTCCTCCTTCTCTTCTCCCTGTCTCTCTGTCTGTCTGTCTCTCTCTCTTTCTGTCTATCTCTGTCTCTGTCATTGCTGTCTCTCTCTCTCTGCTCTCTCTCCTCTCTCTGTCTCTCTCTGTCTCTCTCTCTCTCTGTCTCTCTCCTCTGTCTCTTTCTCTCTCTCTCTCTCTCTCTCTCTTCTCTCTCTCCCTCTCTCTTTCTGCCTGCTCTCTCTCTCTCTCTCTCTCTCTCTCTCCTCTCTCTCATTGTCTTTTTTTTTCTTATTTTCTGCTGTAGCTCGTCCTTTTTCTCGCCCGTGTCCCTGGGGGTTCTGCCTCAATCTAATCTAACGGTGTCAGGATCTGTGGGAGACAGAGTGCTGAGGAGCCAAACGGAGGGGCCCGGCTGTGTAGGCCTGCTGTAGTACTGGTCTCTATCTCCATAGTCCTACTGTATCTCTGTCTACTGTCTCCATCTCCATAGTCCTACTGATCTGGACGCCGTTT
>PIJE02003037.1:0-25000 GCA_002895965.2 Coryphaenoides rupestris | reverse complement strand
GAACAGGCCCTACCACCACCGGCTCGTACATGAGAGAGAGAGAGAGACAAGTCACTGGTCATTAATCACTGTCTGCTTAATGGAGACAAAGTCAAAGGCTCCACACTGCTCCAGTTTCAGACGGGAACAACAGATCGTCTCAAGCATTCCCCACGCTGCATCCAGATGTCCACTGTTGTTGCCGTTGTCGTTTTTTAATGTTGCTTTTAATTGGAGATGGTGGTTTCCCGGCGCTCTCCGAGGCACGCCAAGTGTGCGAAGTGCTCTCCATATATCGTGCGTCTCTCACTGTACACATAAAGTTTTATATCAATCCAAATGGAAATGTGACAGCCAGCGCTCCATGAGAACCCCGGCGATTTGTAATTATGCGTCATTAATCACTCATCAACAGACCCATCATTGTCAGCACTGTCGTCGGCGGCACGCTAGCGCGCTACATCAGGGCTATATTTATGCCTTGATTGAAACGCGAGGATCACTTTCAAAGCGACCCCCCGCCGGCGCCGTTAGTTAGCGCCACAGCGGCATGGTGTTAGCACAGCCACGCTCGAGTGGGCAGCGTCCCACGCTACCAGTATACATTAAGTGCACCATGCTATTGTTAGCGGTGCACCGTGCTCGTGCTAGTAGCTAACCATGCTAGCATTAGCAGCACATCGTGCCAATTTGGCAGAAGGCTGCGCTAGTAATTAGCATCTCACCATGCTAGTATTAGCAGTGCACCAGGCTAGTGTTAGCAGCTAACCATGCTAGCATTAGCAGCACATCGTGCCATTAGCAGAAGGCTACGCTAGATATTAGCATCTCATCATGCTAGTATTACATTTCACCATACTAGCATTAGCAATGCATCATGCTAGTGTTAGCATGTTAGCAGTGTTATCAGCGCACCATGCTAATGTTAGCATGTTAGCAGCGTGTTTCGAGCGGTCATCTACTGTGGCTGAGGTTCAGGTTCAGGTTCATTGGAGCAGGAAGTGTCCTTACGTTGGAGCAGAAGTGTCCTTACATTGGAGCAGAAGTGTCCTTACATTGGAGCAGAAGTGTCCTTACATTGGAGCAGAAAGAGCCTTAATGGGAGTCCTTACATTGGAGCAGAAGTGTCCTTACATTGGAGCAGAAGTGTCCTTACATTGGAGCAGAAGTGTCCTTACATTGGAGCAGAAGTGTCCTTACATTGCATCAGAAGTGTCCTTACATTGGAGCAGAAGTGTCCTTACATTGGAGCAGAAGTGTCCTTACATTGCATCAGAAGTGTCCTTACATTGGAGCAGAAGTGTCCTTACATTGGAGCAGAAGTGTCCTTACATTGGAGCAGAAGTGTCCTTACATTGCATCAGAAGTGTCCTTACATTGGAGCAGAAGTGTCCTTACATTGCATCAGAAGTGTCCTTACATTGCATCAGAAGTGTCCTTACATTGCATCAGAAGTGTCCTTGCTTCCCAGACAGTCAGCCTGTGAATCAAGGACAGTGAGCGCAGCTTAAAGCCTCTCAGGGCTAACAGATAAGAGTGAAGCTAAATAGCCACTTAGCGTGGAAAGTTAGCGGCCCACACGGTTAACACATCCACACCTCCCAGCACAGCGTTAGCAGCGGACCATGCTAATGTCAGCATGTTAGCAGCGCACCATGCTAATGTTAGCAGCGGACCACGCTAATGTCAGCATGTTAGCAGCGTTAGCAGCGCACCATGCTAATGTTAGCAGCGGACCACGCTAATGTCAGCATGTTAGCAGCGTTAGCAGTGCACTGTGCTGATGTTAGCATGTTAGCAGCATTAGCAGCCCACCATGCTAGTGTTAGCATGTTATCAGCGTTATCAGCGCACCATGCTAGTGTTAGCATGTTAGCAGGTTTAGCAGCACCACGCTAACGTTAGCATGTTAGCAGCGTTATCAGCGCACCACGCTAATGTTGGCATGTTAGCAGCGTTAGCAGCGCACCATGCTAATGTTAGCATGTTCACAGCGTTAGCAGCGCACCATGCTAATGTTAGCATGTTAGCAGCGTTAGCAGCGCACCATTCTAATGTCAGCATGTCAGCAGCGCACAAACGCTCATGTTAGCAGGGTTAGCAGGGCACTATGCTAGTGTTAGCACCGTTAGCAGCGCACCATTCTAATGTCAGCATGTCAGCAGCGCACAAACGCTCACGTTAGCAGGGTTAGCAGGGCGCACTATGCTAGCGCTGCGTGCTAGTGCAGCGGAGCGTGACAGCGGCGGTCCGCGGCTCCGCGCGCCACTGAATCATCTCCATGCGATGCGCGCCAGCAGGTGAAAATGACTCCAATTTGTTCCCACGGTGGAGTCTGTGTCACACTGATGCCCTGCTCACAGGCTCAGGTCGGTGTAGAGTTGCACCCAATCTTTCCACTTCGCTATGTGTGTGTGTGTGTGTGTGTGTGTGTGTGTGTGTGTGTGTGACTTGCGTGTGTGTGTGTGTGTGTGTGTGTGTGTGTCCTTGCGGGGACCAGATCGGTCGGTTTTTCGCATGCACACAGCGACGACCCCTGCTAGCACTGTGTGGCTTCAGGTTACACGCTGAACACACACACACACACACGCCACCCTGGGCAGTGTGTGTGTGTGGTGTGTGTGTGTGCACGGCCCTGTGGGTAACCGTGCACACACACACACACACACACACAGGGCACGCAATATTATAAACATCGTTATCCCACACACACATATATCATAGATGAAGACGATTATTCAATTCATACAAATTCATTATTTCCCAACAACATGCACACACACAACAAGTATTATTGAATCATTGTTCCCAACATACAAACAACCAATCATAACAATTCCTTAATTAGCATTCGCATATAACCCCCCAGACCAGCACACACACACACACACACACATCATACTAGCCTATATTATTATGACATATGATTACAGATCTAAGTCACACACACACGCACACAGAGAGAGAGATATAGCCTATAAACCGACCATCGATCGATCATCTAAACAAGGTTGGGAGACGACCGGCTGTGTTGTAGGCCTACGGAGCCCCCCATCTAGGCTCCTCGGAGGAGGAGGAGGAGGAGGAGGCCGCCGCGTTGGACGTGCTTATTAACACGCATGGAAAAGACTCGCGGGGAGGGACAGACAGACAGACAGACAGACAGACAGACAGCGGCACAGCTAGCACCGCCGCCGCCGCTACGCGTTAATCAGCCGCTAGAACAACAAAGGGAGAGCCAGCGATCTAACGAGCGACGGCGGCGGTGGTGGCGGCGGCGGCGGCGGCGGCGGAGGGGAGAATATCATTTATGCAAATGAAGGGGGAGCCGAGACAAAGAGAGTTTTATTTCCCACTGTAGTCGAACCGCATGAGATTCCTGTAAAGCCTTTCGCATCGTCCTCCTTCCGCCTGATGCCTCCTCTTATTAAACACATGTATCTCGTCTCCCCCGCCGCCGCCGCCGCCGCCGCCGCCCTCCTCCTCCACCCTCACGCTCTCCCTCCTCCTCCACCCTCCCTGTCCAATGGGGTCTTCTTTATTATGCTGAGAGGTTTTGTGTTGAACAATGTGGAGGAGACTGTTAGCGGCAGATTCCTGCTTCTGGTGGAAGACGTTGTGTCGTCGATGATGAAGTAGCAGATGTAGTTTCTTCTGGCTTGGAAGTACATACAGTATCTGGTTCAGTGGCAGTCGTAGTAGTCGGGGAGAGGTGGTGGTGGTGGTGGTGGCTGTGGTGGTGGTGGTGGTGGTGGCGCCTTCTCCTTCCCATAAATATTATAACACGGCGACGCATTCGAGATCCTGATTATTATTTCTTTTTCGCCCCGACCCCAGCGCCGGTAACGGTTGCTTTACGGCGCTGAATTAAAACAAGGTCGTTTCAGTCGAGCGGAGACATCTCGGCGTTCAGCTGTGTCGACAGAACGTCGCTGGGAGCTACTTGTGAGAAGGGATTAATTTACATGTTAATGCTGGGGGAGGGCTTTTTTTTCTTATTTTTTTTTTTAAAATGCATCGCTGTGTAACTTAGACGGATCATAATGTGAACCCCGGCTCACTTAATAGAGACGCGCGGGGCAATCATTCCACCCCGGCTGGACGCTTCTTATCAAAAAATTACCCCGGGACGCCTTCTGAATTGAATTGTACAATGATGAACTGGTTTCTCTTACTTCATTTTGAGAGAATTAGCAGGTTGAGATTAATGTTCTCTTGTCAAGACCATATTCCTATTACGTTTGCTGAATCCTGTTATAAATACAGTATATATACAGTATATATGTATAATATTTTTTTGCATCAACGACACTTTTTTATCTGTATATATTTTTTACTTTTTATTCTTATTTGAATTAAAACATATATATTTATTGCTGTACTTCTGCTGCGACCGCCTAATAGGGGGTCTTGTTACGTCAAGCTTCGTCCTCATCTCCATCAGACAGCACAACTCACCAATTATTTTATTTATCTGAGTGAACTGTAATACATTTTAGACCAGACGTGGATATTTTTCACTGCTTTTACATTTATTTGTTGTTTGGTGTATTGTTCATGTTGTCTGACTCACATGTCCTCTTAATGCACTGCAACCGTCAGCAAGTGAACAAAGTTCCTCATGTAAAAGGAAAGTTTAATTGAATTGAGTGAATGCATGTTGATGCTAAAGCCCGTCTCCTCGGTGTCTCCACAGATCCAAGGCTCCCTACGCCGTAAGCTGGAGGGCCACGCCCCGGGGCCCAACCCCAAGCACAACGGCCTGTCCTGCGGCCTCTCGGGGGCCGACTTCAAGCGGGCCCGCCTGGACCGGGCGGGCCTGGGCCTGGGTCTGCCTCACGGCCCCTGCGGCCACGCCTACACCCAGCCACAGTCCCTGCAAGGCCACCACCCTTCCTCGTCGTCCTCCTCGTCATCCATGGTCGGCGTCCTGCAGAGGAAGAGCTTCATGCTGCCCCCACGGCGTGGACGCGGACACCTTCAACCTGACCCTGAAGGAGATGAAGCAGGAGCCCAGCGAGGTGGCGTCGTGCGGCCAGTCCACCGCCGACATGATCCTGGACTTCAAGGAGGAGGGCGGCGGGCAGATCGACCCGGAGCTGCAGGACCTGTTCGACGAGCTGACCAAGACGGTGCCGTCGCTCAACGACATGGAGTTCGAGAAGATGCTGAAGCAGGACGACGCCTTCGGCCTGGACATGGAGGACCGGTCCGGCTCCACCAGCCTGTTCCCCCTCATGGACAAGCCCATCAAGACCGAGTTCTCCCCGACGGACTACTGCCACGTGCACACCGGCTCGCCCCAGCTCCGACCGTCGTCTGCGGGGCCCTCCTTCGCCCTGAGCGGCGGGCCCCTGGCCTCCGCCTCGCCCGCCGCCTTGGGCCAGAAGCCGCCCGGAGGCCCGCCGCCCCCCAGGCCCATGCCCTGCTGGCCGGAGGTGTCCCACGCCGAGCAGCTGAAGCAAATGGCGGCAAACCAGCAGCAGCCCAACGCGCTGCTCCACCACCAACAGCACCCCCACCCCCATCATCCCCACCACCACCACCTCCAACACCACCAGAACTCCCCCGCGGGGATGGCCGGTTGGCCGCCCTCCATCAACTCCCACTCCACCGCGGGCCCCGGCTTCCCCCAGGACAAGGCCCCGCCTGGCCTGGCACCGCTCAACCCCCAGCGGATGGCCGGGCCCCCCCAGTCCAAAGGAGGGATCAACCACTGCCTCTTCAAGGCCAACGGCCACGTTGGAGGAGGAGGTGGTCACCTGGACATGAAGGTCCTGAGCACCAAGCCCACGTTGCACTTCAGTCCCAAGGTAGCGCCGTCGCCCAACGCGCCCATGTCCGTGATGGCCGGCGTCCTCAACAAAACCTCAGTCCAGCAGCAGCAGCCGTCGTCTTCTCCGAGTCAGAACCAGAGCCAGCACCACTACCAGACCGCCCAGATCCCGGGGCCGGGACCGGGACCGGGACCGGGGCCCCAGTGTCTGCAGCAGAAGCCCCTACCTCAGCACGGACCAGGGCTTCACTTCAAGCTGGCCCAGCGACAGGTAAGACCTCAGCCCAGGCAGGTTCCCCCGTGCACGAGACCACCATCAAACCACCAGTGATCTGGAGCTGGTGGTTCAGTAGAATTCAACAGACAAGCTGGATCTAAAGGTCTCTGTCTGTCAGGTCCAAGCCAAAATCTATTCTTTCTCGTTTACAAGATGATTTGCCTCTTTACAAAACTATGTTATCGCCCTCTGACATTAATTGTTCGATTCGATTACAATAATGAGGTAAAAACAACTTGGAATTCTAATATATTCATTCGAGAAAAACAATACATTGACTGTACTACTGTACTGCAGACAGCGCTGAAGTAACAGGATGCATATTTCCCGTCGTAATGGGATACTCTCTCGCTCTCCCTCCTCCTACATGTTCCCGCCGTTTCTCCGGGCTCACGACCTTCCCGCCGAAACGCGAGGGAAGGAACAATGTGCCGCTGTTGGCTTGCGGCGTTCGCTCGTCGGTTCGTTCTCCGCGCCGCCGCGCTAGGCTAGCTATAGCTGCTTCTTCGGCGCGACTCCGCGTTGAATATTCATTTCCCCCCTCTCTCTCTCTCTCTCTCTCTCTCTCTCTCTCTCTCTCTCTCTCTCTCTCTCTCTCTCTCTCTCTCTCTCTCTCTCTCTCTCTCTCTATCTCTCTCTCTCCCGCTCGCGCTTGACGGTGACACAGATTGCCAGCGCCGGCGAGATTAACATGCAGGACTTCTAATTCTCTGGCTGTCACGCTAGCTTCCCGTCAGGCCCCAGATATGCGCAGCGGGTTCGCTAATTGGAAGTTGTTAGCTACAAGGGACAAGCGGGGGGAAAATGACGGTAATCTGCTTAGCCGTGTACTGGAGGTTCAAGCACTGATTTGTTATGATTGAGGAGGCTCTCCTCCCTCCCTCCCTCTCTCTCTCCCTCTCTCCCTCCCTCTCTCCTCCCTCTCTCTCCCTCTCTCCCTCCCTCTCTCCCTCTCTCCCTCCCTCTCTCCCTCCCTCTCTCCTCCTCTCCCCTCTCTCCCTTCTCTCTCTCCCCTCTCCCTCTCTCCTCTCCTCTCCCCTCTCTCTCTCTCTCACCTCTCCTCTCTCCTCCCTCTCCCTCTCTCCCTCCCTCTCTCCCTCTCTCCTATCCCTCTCCTCCTCCCTCCCTCCTCCCTCCCTCCCTCTCTCCCTCTCCTCCTCCCTCCCTCTCTCCATCCCTCCCTCTCCCTCTCTCCTCTCTCCCTCCCTCCCTCCTCCCTCCTCCTCCATCTCTCTCTCCCTCCCTCCCTCTCTCTCCCTCTCTCCCTCCCTCGCTCCCTCCCTCACTTGTGGTAAGAATGGTATCTCCGGACGTCTTTGTGTGAGTAGATCACTGGATCCATGCGTGATACAGTAACTCTCTTTAAATGCTCTGTGCTCGCCTGTGTGCAATAACACAACACAACCGGTTTGACGAAGACAGACTCCAGCTACCGTAGGTTATGTAAGGTAACGGCGTTACGTTGCTGTAGCTCACATTTAAATAATACACGATAGCGATCGCAATAATCGGGCACCAAACCTCTCGCTTAAATGGAAAACACAAATCTATTATAACATCACTCCACGGGAGTAAAACAGTCCACCGTGACTAAATCCCAAAATAACCACTGCAAAAACAGGAGTCGTTTAGTTATTTATAATAGTAAATAAAATGACTACTATCTAAACGCAGCCAAAGGCGTGGGCCCGCCGTGCTTTTAATCACTTAATCATTGATGCGGACCAGAACGAGGCAGCGGGGGCAGTTGAGTTATCAATCGAGATTTATTGCGGCGGGTAGGCCCCGGGTCCGTGCTCCCCGGCGCCGGGCCCGGAGACGTGGGGGCCCCCGCGACGCCGCAGCATTACAGGCCCATTCTGTTACTGTACGGTCGCCATGATGTGTGGCTGTTGTGGTGCCCCGAGTTTCCCCTCAGCGCTGCGGCGTGGACCATATGGTTCCACGAAGAGCTTGTAGTTTGTGCACAAAATATGCACGTTGCCCAATCCCACACACACACACGCACACACACACACACACACAGACACACACACACACACAGACGCACACACACACACACAGACGCACACACGCACACACAGGCCGCATCCACTTCACTTACACAACAGTTAGATACGAGCCAAACAAATACACAATGAGGCAGTCATCATCACATTGAAATATGGATAAATAGAACACACAGCACCACACACACACACACACAGACACACACACACACACACACACAACACACACCACACACACACACACACCACCAGCTTGTGCTATACACTCTCAGCATATTTGTAAGTCACATTCTGCGTACAAGCGTTGTACGCACAGACATGGGTTTTGATCTGAGACTACACATGTTTGCGTGAACAACATGTGAACATAAACGTCGGAAAGATTCGGAAAATTATCTGGAGTCCCAAAAAGACAAAATGGCAGCCAGCCGAAGGCAGACAGCTCTCTCTTCTCCCAAGTGTTTGTCAAACCGGGCTAGTGTTAGCATAATTAGCAACATTAGCTTATGCTCGTGTGGAGCCCTCGTGGCAGCACGGCTACGGCTAAATACTTCCCGAGCATGCTATAACGTTAGCATAATAGCACGGCTAGCATTACATCATGTTAAGCATCAAGGCACGGCGAGCAATGGCATCGTGTTAGGCATAATAGCATGTGTGCTCTCTGTCCAGTGTGGCCTCGGGTTAAAATGCTGGGTTAATGCAATAATATAGCGTCATGTTAGCGTAATTAGCACAACTTACATGCTAAATTATTGTTATGCTAGTGCATAGAGCTCCCGGCAGTGTGGCTACGGTTAAATGCTGGGCTAATGCAACATAGCATATGATTAGCACTAAGCACTAACATTAGCACAACCTATTATGCTAGCATGTAGCTAGCAAGCTAGCTGTGCATAGAGTTCCAGGCAGGCAGCGCGGCGAGGTTAAACGCATCATAACATAATGTTAGCATAATTAGCACAACCTATTATGCTAACTTGTAGCTATGTGAGCTGTGGATGCATAGAGCTGCAGGCAGGCAGCGCGGCTAAGGTAACTAGCATTTAGCCATGTTAGCTGTGGGTGCATAGAGCTGCAGGCAGGCAGCGCGGCTAAGGTAACTAGCATGTCGCTATGCTAGCTGTGGGTGCATAGAGCTGCAGGCAGGCAGCGCGGCTAAGGTAACTAGCAGTTAGCCATGTTTAGCTGTGGGTGCATAGAGCTGCAGGCAGCAGCGCGGCTAGGTAACTAGCATGTAGCCACGTTAGCTGTGGGTGCATAAGAGCTGCAGGCAGGCAGCGCGGCTAAGGTAACTAGCATGTAGCCACGTTAGCTATGGGTGCACAGAGCTGCAGGCAGGCAGCGTGGCTAAGGTAACTAGCATGTAGCCACGTTAGCTGTGGTGCATAGAGCTGCAGGCAGGCAGCGCGGCTAAGGTAACTAGGCATGTAAGCCATGTTAGCTGTGGGTGCATAGAGCTGCAGGCAGGCAGTGCGGCTAGGTAACTAGCATGTAGCCATGTTAGCTGTGGGTGCATAGAGCTGCAGGCAGGCAGCGCGGCGAGGGTTAAGCGCTGAGGCTAACGCGCGGAGGGCGGCTCGCAGACGGGCAGCAGAAGTGTCTTCCCACAGGCGAGCTGAATTAGTAATGGGGTGGAAATAAAAGAGAGCCCAGCGGTGATCTAATCCCCCCCGACGCAACACACAGCCCCCTTCCCTCTGTGCCTTTTAAACAGACCCCCGCGGGCCCTGAGTCACCCTAGCGGCCATCTTGCTCCCACCCCGCTTCTAAACGCTAGCTGAGCCGAGTTTAGGATTAGCTAGCGTTTAGAGCCAAGATGGCCCCCCAGGCGAACAATGCTGCGTTCCATTTGTACTCGGAAGTCGGAATTTCCGAAAAACTGCAAACGCCCCCTGAAGTCAGATTTCCAACTCGGAAAGTCAGTAAGAATCTCACAATTCCCGACTTCGAAATCCAAGATGGCTGCTCCTCCGCGCATCAACAGTCAGCGAAAGCTGTGGTAATGTAGTGTTTTTCAGCACTTCTGCGTATTTGTGTCTCGTCGTACACACCGGTTCTATCTGTGGACATGTTGCCATGGTGTTTGTACGCGAAAAATGCAGCGTAGTACGTTGTTATCAGTGACTAATAACAACGGCTAACCTGGCCAGAGCAAACCCAAGCACAACAAATGTCTTTCCTGGAGGCGTCCGTCTGGGTTTTTCCGACTTGTTGTAACCGGACACGCGGGCAACGCGGGTGTGACGTCATTCCCAGCTCCGACTTCCGAGGTAAACGCAGAATGAATCCGGTGTTTGGTAGCGGGCAGACGTAAATCCTCCAGAACAAATGTCGAGAAGATATCCAGTCGAAGTGTTCTTCTCTCCGAGTTAAGCTCCCGGCGTTGTTCGTCACGTTGGCAGCGCAGGCCTTGCTGTTGTCGATGTTGTCGTTGTTGTTGTTGTTGTTGTTGTTGTTGTTGTTGTTGTTGTTGTTGTTGTTGTTGTGGCTCTGGGCTCATGTTAGCGAGGAAAGAATAAGATGTCTTTAATGTGGTGTAACATGCTACTTCTTCTTGGCTCTGACTGCATTAGTTTGACGATAAAGTGCGGTTGTGGTTTCTAATTGCGATGACCAGCGAGTTTAGTTGCTATCGTCCGGCTGCAGATATTCCCAAACAAATTAGTGTAATGAATGGATGTTGCAATATATATATATATATATATATATACAGTATATACACTGTACTGTATATACTGGTGTGTATACAAATATAAAAGTATTTCCAACTTATATATTAATCACTGTTCATCATCCTTTCGTTGCACACTGACCCGTCTTGCACCACACACTGTCGCCGCGGCAACAGGGAGGGGGGGTAGCGGGTTGGCCGGTTGGGGCGTGGGGGTGGGGTGGTCGGGGGGGGTGGGGGGGTCGGCGGGGGTCAGTGGGACTTACGGTGCCCGTGAAGGGAGCGCTTGTTTCCTGGGAAAGTGAGCCGCGGCCAAGTCCAGTTGCCGGAGGAATATCCCCGGGGACGTGTGTAGAGAAGCTGTAGTGCCTACAGGGATGTAGAGAGAGAGGATGAGATGGGGGAGGGGAGGGGAGGGGGAGAGGAGGAGGGAGACAGAGAGGGGACAGATACACAGAGAGAGACAGAGGGACAGGGTGAGACACACACAGACAGAGAGAACAGAAACAAGAGAGACACAGAGAAGCAGGGCGAGGACACACACAGACTAGAGAGACAGGGTTGAGGACACACAACAGACAGAGAGACAGGGTGAGGACACACACAGACAGAGGACAGGAAACAGGAGACTGAGAGACAGGAGTGAGGACACACACAGACAGAGACAGAGAGACAGAGGAGACAGGTTGAGACACACAGGACAAGGAGAGCAGAAACAGAGAGACAGAGGAGACAGGGGAGACACACAACAGACAGAGAGAGAGAGAGAGAAATGGTGGAGGAGAGAGAAGAGAGGAAATGGGTGGGAGACAGAGAGTTAGAGAGGAGTAGAGACGAAGAGGCTGGATCTCTGTACAGCTGCCGTGCCGTTCACGTCTCTCCCTCCCCTCCCTCCCTCCTCCCTCCCTCCCCATCTCTCTCCCCTCTCTGCCACCCAACATGTGGGACTCAGTTTACAGCCAGGACTCGCTGAGAACCCCAGTCTGGAGGAGGAGGAAGAGGATGAGGAGTACTCACTCACACACACACACACACACACACACACACACACACACACACACACACACACACACACACACACACACACACACACACTCTCACACACACACGGCATCCATGACACATCGAGATGACAGAGAGACCCAGAGAGAGAGAGAGAGAGAGAGGGTGACGCGGTCGGAGACACCAGCTAAACACAACTCTGGTGGTGTTGGGGGGGGTGGGTGGCGGTGCTGGTTGGGTGGTGTTGGAGGAGGGTGGTGGTGGTGGTGCTGGTGGTGGTGGTGGTGCTGGTGTCGCTGTTTTCTTCCAACAAAGAGCCAACAAATGTGGTCCAGATGGTTGAAAGATTCTCACGGTTGCTCCGAGGGCGGACGAGACGCGAAGTGAACCAAAGTTTATCAAGGCGCCGCCGGTGTGCTCGCGGCTCGCGGCGTCGACGAGACCGGTTCGGAAAAACGGTCAGTCGCCGCCAGGCCACCGAGCGAGCCACCTCTATTGGCCGGCCGGGAGAGAGAGAGGGGGGGGGGGGGTGGGGGGGACCAATCAACCGGCGAGGCGGCGAGCGTTGATGTTCTGAATAAATATTGGCCTCCGTGACGTCCCTGCTGTTTGTTTTAACGTTTAGTTTTTTTTCGCCGCTCCTATTCTGTCACCGCTGTGTGGCGAGGCGGGGAACGCGAGGCGTGACCGGCGACCGCTTAGCGAGCTTGTTGCTGGTGGCTGGTGGCGCTGTCGTCGTTTTTTTTCTTTTTTCCCTCCATTTCCCAGATCTGTTTATCAACCGTGATTACAGCAGTTTGGAACGTTTGGACACATCGAGATACACACACCGAGATTTATTACGTCAATGTTTCTATTTGTGCATTGCCTGGCTACCAGGAAGCTGAATATTGTCTGCCCTTATTTAATCAAATCTCTTATCTCTCTCTCTCTCTCTCTCTCTCTCTTTATAACTCTCTCTCGCTCTCTAACTCTCCTTTCATCGAAACTGTTTCCACACACAGTGACTAATAAGTGTGTGTGTGTGTGTGTGTGTGTGTGTGTGTGTGTGTGTGTGTGCGTGTGTTGAAATGGCTGCATGTTTAGTGGTTGACTCGAGATGCTTGTGTGTAAAAGTAATCCCACCGTTCCCACGTCGGAGACAAATGTGTTCGGAGAAAAATAAAAAGATTTATTTTGGTGTCAGAGGAAAACACAAAAGCTTAAACACACGCACGCACACACGCACGCGCACACACGCACACACGCACACACACGCACACACACACACACACACACACACCGCTATCTCCTCCACCATCTGCTGGAACTCCCTGCAAATCAGCACGTTGTAAAGGTCAGACGATCCGTCGGACGCAGGAATAATGATGTCGACGTTTCAGCGCTTCCTAATAACGTGTTTTATGGGCCACAGCCCGGTGTGTGTGTGTGTGTCTTGTTTCAGTGGACGGACGTGTAACGTAACGGCAAACATAAGGGGATCGGTAGTTAAACGCAGGCTGCGAGAGAGAGAGAGAGAGAGAGAGAGAGAGAGAGAGAGAGAGAAAGAGTCGCTGTGGCGCTCACACATTCCCCCGCTGTCTCAGAGATTCTTCCCACTCCCGGAACAATTATCAGGGGAAACGCAGGCCTTGAAAAGGACTCCTCAAACTCCCCCCACCTCCTGGAAATAAAAGCCTCCTTTCTGTGTCTTCCCTGAGGGAGGGAGGGAGGCAGGGAGGGAGGGAGGGAGGGTGGGGGGGAAGAGGAAGGAGGGAGTCGGCCTAACCCCTACCACAGTCTCACTTCACAACACTGAATGGCATCATTGACACAGATCCCCCCCCCCGGTGTGTAGTGAACGTCTGCCCTCTAGTGACGGCTCGGTGCGGTTGCGTCGCGTCGCGTCGCCTTCGCTTGCACTTGTTTGTGCAACCGCACACAGAAGTGTCATAACGTTCCCACGGTCCCCCAGCTCAGCACAAACATGCACAGCAAACCGGATAAACCGCAAGATGTGAAACACTGTGACACTGTGTTGTTGTGTCTCTTTGTCTCTCTCTCTCTCTCTCTCTCTCTCTCTCTCTCTCTCCCACATCTTAGGGTATTTCGCCCGGACCCCGGCTGCCCATGAACGGCCAGTCTCAGGCACAACAGCGACCCCTGGTGACCGTCGGCCAGCAGAAGAGCCCCGCCAAGACCCCCGTTCTGCAGCGACAGCTCAACCAGCCGCATCACCCCATTAACGAGGCGGTGAGGCAAAAAGGAGATGAACCGAAACCACCTTGTCAGCTTAAAGTTTGCCGCGCCGCCCAGCGCAGGGCCCGTGATTCACGTTGTGTGTATTTAACGGAGTATAAACTCTCCTCAACGGACAAAGGCGAGGCAGTTTGGCAACGGAAGGCGTCGGTTTTTGTTGTAACCTTGTCTGAACCGAGTTGCGTCGTTTGAAATCTTTTTGCACATTTCTTCAACCGTTGAAACCGTTTGACAATGGCGGAGTCTGACATTGCCAGTGTGATGTAATCCTTTTCCCGCCTGTTTTTCCTCTCTGTTTTGGTGCTTCAGGACAAAGATAACCCACAGGACCAGTTCAGCAGGCACCTGACGCGACCCCCGCCTGACTACAAACAGACCAGGAGCCTCGCGGGAGGTCCACCTGTGACCCTCTTCACAGGTACAGGTAGACGTCTTCTCGAGCACCCAGATACGGCTGGACCTAACCTGACTCTAACCTGACTCTAACCTGACCCTAATCTGACCCTAACCCTAACCCTGACCAGACCCTGACCCTGACCCTAACCCGACCCTGACCCTAACCTGACCCTAACCTGACTCTGACCCTAAGCTAACCCTAACCTGACTCTAACCCTAACCTAACCATGACCCTAACCTGACCCTAAGCCTAACCTGACCCTTACCCGACTTTTTTCTGATACATCTCATGAAGGAGTAGGCATTAGGGACTTTCTCAAGCATTGGGGTGATTGGGGTTCGTACCTAGAACCTTTCGGATGGGACTCAAACACCCTAACCAGGATCAGACTATATAAAACATACAAACATATTAAATACAGTGTGTTCTGCTGTGCATTTTTCCTTTTCCTTAAAGGTATGAACCCCTCCCAGTCCATGAGTAACGGTCCTGAGACCAGCCTTCCACCTATGGCCTGCCACCTGCCCCACAACCCTGGCCCTAAGATGAACCCTCCCCCAGGGGACCGGAGGTTCGTCGTGGGCAGCGGGGGTCTTCCGGTCCCCTGCCTCAGCCCCTTCCAGCCGCAGACCAACCAGCACCGCATGGGGCTCGTCGGTGCCGCAAACAAACCCCGCCCCCAGCGGCCCGGCGCCCAGGGAAGCCCCTTCTCCGTGAACGGGGTGCAGCCCTCCAGACCCTCCCTGGACCAGCAGGCCCCGGCTCCAGGCTCCGGACCGGGGCTGGCGGGGCTGCTGTCGGGGGTCAACGCGCCATGGCTCCCGGCGGTGAAGCAGGGCCAGGGGGGCGCTCCTGGGCTAGGTGGTGGTGTTGGTGGTGTTGGTGGTGTTGGTGGTGTTGGTGGTGGCGGTGCGTGTGGCGTGAGGAGACTCACCAACCCACCGCCCCCACACAGCGGCAAACTGGACGGGCTGTCAAACCACACATACCAGCAGCGGCACGCCGGCCCGCCCAACCAGGTGGCGCCGGACATGGGCCCACTCCTCCTATGAACCCCGCCCTCAGAACCAACCCAGCCCCCAAGAACCAACCAGCCGATCCCGGGGAACCCAGCCAGTCCTCCCCAGAGCAGAGGGTGCCGGCACGGTGGGGAACTTCTCAGGTGGCGAGCCGCCGCCTGGGAACTACCAGAACCAACCGGGTCAACCGGCTGACCTTCGATTTCCTGCCCGAGGGAGACAACACCCTGCGTGCCGGGCATCAACACGGACTCGGACTTCATCGACTCCCTGCTCAAGTCGGGCTCGGGGAACGACGACTGGATGAAGGATATTAATCTGGATGAGATCCTGGGGGGTCACTCCTGAACCCCAGAGTCACGGCAGAACTGAAACGGACCCACAGTCGTACCGAAAGCGGAAAACCAATTTCCGGGAACTATTTGACGTGAGAGGGTTACATTTGTCAAATTCTGTTGAAAAAAAAGTGCTTTTTTTTTTATTAACTAATTGTATTGTTTCCTATCCAAGTAACATGTATTGTTTTGTATGTATTGCCTTGAAGTCGTATTCTCTCTGTGATTCTCAGGTCTTTTGTTCTGGGGCAAATGACGAGAAGAGAAGCAGAGTTTTGTCACGGTGGCCATAATTTGTAGTCTTTTGTGCCCATGTTGTGGTCCATTAGGTACGAGGATACAATAATAATGCAAACAGTGGCCGTGAAAATCATTGCTGTATTCTTTAAAAGCCCATTTTTGCGTTATTGTGCTTTGTTTCCGTATAAGCATCCAGTATATATCGCATGAAATTAACCTTATACATTTTTTGGTTTATATATCATGTACAGTATATCTTGACACATAATTATTTTCCTACTTATTCTTCAAACTTTTCATCTGTGGTAGATTTTGATGCAAATAAAGAAATGTAACCATTTAATTTCTTCCACATAATATTTAATAAATATTGGGATATTGTAATTTGTGTAATTAATAAAGTTGATTGAAACAGTGTTTTTTCGAGTAAGATAATTATGTATCCTTGTAGCAATCAATATTATTAATGTCCACTGTGGGTTCGAATCCTTGCTATGTTTCTTTACATTAGGTTTAGATTTTACTACAATATTTAAAGTTTGAGTTGTGTGTTTAAATGTGTTTAATGTTTAATTTATTCAGCGATTTTAGAATGGCTAAACTCACTGGGGTATCCTCAAAGGCTGAATACAAATACATCTTAAAAGTCGAAATCTTTTGCGTTTTTTTGAATTTTTCTGAAATGTGTGGATATTTTGTTAGTCTGTTTGTTGCATTTTTTGGATTTTTATTGAACATTTTTTGAAATTTTTTTTATTACATTTTTGACTTTTTTAATTTAGATAATTTTTTAGAAAAATGTTTTACGGATTATAACTATCACAAACAGACCGGATCAGGAGAAAGTCAAGAAAACATGTATGATTTCTCATGAATGAATGAATAGAATAGAAAACCATAACGCTAAAAAGAAAAACCAAACCCTAAAACCATAAACCAAACCTTAAAGCATGAACCTAATAGGAACCCTAACCCTAGAAGCAGAACCTAAACCCAAATCTTAAAAGAAAACCCAAACCCTTGAACCAAAAACTAACAATGAAACCAAACCCTACTCGGGGTTTGGTTTCATTGTTCGTTGTTTGACGAACCTAAACAGAATCTAAACCCTGAAACCAAGGAGATGCTAACACTAGAACCAAACCCACAAACCCTTAAATGATGTGAAATTTTCATTACAAGATATTGCCAATTGAAAATAATCTAAAATATCTAAATGAGGGGGCGGCAGTAGCTCAGGAAGTAGAGTGGTTGTCTGCCAACCGGAAGGTCGCTGGTTCGATCCCCGGGCTCCACCTAGCTAAGTGTGGAGGTGTCCCTGAGCAATACACCACCTAACCCTACCTGCTCCTGACGTGTTGGTTGTTACCTTGCATGGTTGGCACCGCCGTTGGTGTATGAATGGGTGAATGTGCAAGCGCTTTGGATAAATGGAAATGGCAAGCATTTAAAATTATAATTTGCCTCAACTAAATACAATTCATGATGAAACAGAATTGTAATTCAGTTACCAGGCAATGTTGTAATTCATTGGCAAAATGACTAAGAATCAGTTTAAGTGAATCAGGATCGGTAAAGTGAGAGAGAGATTAGAAGCACAAAGACCCACACAGGGAACATTTACCACAAAGTAATATATAGTTTTATTTCAAGGCCAATTTCAAAGTTTATATTGTAATATAGTGGTACAGAATGGCATATTCCTGGACACAGGCACAATTTTATCTATCAAAAAATGAAGAGAATTGTTAATGGATAACACAAATTGCCTTCAATGGGCATTCAGACAACTCCAAATACAAAAATCATTCTCTTGTGTGATTAGTTCTACAGCTACGATGGGTCCGGCACTGTGCCCTGACCCCTACACTAACTAAGCAAAAAAAAGAAATCATGTTTTTGTGACAAAATTCATTGTTTAGTCGAGATTACCGTCGCCGTGCCGTACAAGCACTGTAGTGTACCAGCGTTTAAACACAAGTCATTTTTAGTTGCATTTTACGCTCAAACACTGTTTTAACCCTCGGCTAGCCGTCGTCAATACACCGCGAAACAAGGTCGATCTAAACTAACTGTATAGCGATCATTCATTTGTTCTTTTTCGTAGTTTTGTTCCATTCCGTCACGTTCCAAACTAGCAGTTTCAATCACCTCAACTCCGACTTTACTACCGATGTTGCATTCTTGTAATGCCTCTTAAACACACACACACACACACACACACACACACACACCACACACACACACACGAAAGGAAGAGAAGGTACAAAATCGTGACGTTTGTTTGATTACTGCAGTAATACGAAGTGGAGTCATCATGTAAACATTTCGGTATCGACAATAATCCGACGAATCGATGAGGAAGACGGGTTCTCTGGTTCTCGGGTTCTCTGGCCTCTAGTGCCGTAGTATTGCTCTAACAAAGCGCCCACCCCGCCGCCCGCCGCCGCCGCCGCCCAGAGGTTGGCGTCCGGACGAAGGAGACTCATAGCTCGTTTTATTTGTTCTGGGACCTTCTAGTCTAAAAAAAAAAAAAAACAACCGGCTCTCCTCAAACCACTCAAACCACTCAAACCACCTCGCTCTGCTCCACCAGACACATCCGCTCAAAACACGACAATCGCTTTCACGTTAGCCTAGCTTATACACCTTTTTTTTTGTTCTCGTTTTTTTTTCTTCCTCTTTTGTTCCACGTGATTGATCGCTTGATTACAAATCATACTGTTTTCTGGAAGTAGGAAGCAGAAAAGACTCAATTAAAAAAACGGAAAAAAAACAAACACATCACAAACACATCTTTGGAAACCGTCTCAATACGCCGACTGAAATCATATCCGCATTGTTTTTTCTTTTCTTTCTTCTCGATTGGTTCTGTTGTTTCTGTGAGCGTTTGTATAACCTGTGTGTTTGTATAACCTGTGTTATTGCCACCCGCCGTCAACGCCCCCCCCCCCACAACGATCTTCATCATCGGTTTTACTGCGATGGCCACGAGGCCGTGACTTGCTACTTAATACTTGTGCTGTAAGCGGGTGGCACGTCTAGCAACAGCTGCTTAAGTTTTCGACAGATATTTTCAACTTTTTTTGTTTCGTCTTTTGGTTAACCCCGACATCTGTTAAATTGGAAAAGAAGAAGAAGATGTGTTCATTAGGCATTATATACGATAACATCAGTACAAATATATATATATACACACACACACACACGTATATCAAATCATCAGAGAGGTCGTGTGAGTAGCAGAGAGGCGAACGAGGTTAAAACGGAACGGATTTACGCCGCTGAAGACTCAATCTCCGCGATGTTATCCGCTCGTCGGCTGAAGCGACACATTTTGACCCTGTTTAAAAAAAAGCATTAATTCATCTATGAAAACAAAGCCATTTGATCTATGATATAATACAACATGTAAAAGCCTAAAATAAAAGATTATGGAGAGAGAAAAGGAACAAAAATGAGAATGAAATCGTGAATTAGACTCGGATAAGACTGATACAAAAAAAGAAAAAGAAAACCGAGGGTTTAATAGAAAATTAAAAGAACTCCCAAAATCCCAGTATAATATGTATTTTTTAAAACAACGGAAAAAGGAACTACATTTGATTAGCGAACATGAGTGGATATAGAATGTGTTTACGAATACAGCTTCTCAAGATATTACTTAATTGCTGCAATACAGGAAACTTGCAACTTGCTTACTTGGCTCGTCTTTCTCACCGAAACCAAAAGCAACAAACAACAACAACAACAACAACCACAACAAATAAAAAGTGGAAGGCACTTGATTTGACAAAAAACACGAGAAGGTTCGTCGTCGTCGTCATCGTCGTCGACTGTGCTGGCACAGCCAAGCAGTGGTGTCATGGTGGGGGGGGCCCCCCCAACTCTGACCACCGCCACACCTGGGCCCCACATCGGGGGCTCCACACCTGGGGTCCTCACCTGGGCACGGTGGGGCCAGCCTCCCTCCCTCCCTCCCTCCCTCCCTCCCCGGTCACCCACGCTTTCCTCACTCGCTCCGCCATTTTTGGTTTCTCAGGCTCACCAAAAAGGTTCGAGAGAAAAGAGAAAAAAGACGCAAACAAAACAAAAATGGAGGAGAAGAAGAGAAGAAGAAGACGGGTCAGGTGTGCCCCGCTAGCGCCGGAAGCTAGACGGTTAGTGGCTATTAGCGGTTAGCGTGGTAATTCAGACCGAAACGGGAACCAGGGGAGGCGCCCGGGAGAGGCTAGCGTCCGTGGGTCCCCGGGTTCGAGCACCTTCAACTGGGCTACAGGGGCAGGAGCGATGGAGAGAGAGATGGGTGGTGGTGATGGTAGTGTTGGTGGAGGTGGTGGTTGTTGTGGTGGTGGTGCTGGTGGTGGAGGTGGTGGTGGTGGGGGGCCCTGGAGTAAATGTGTCTGTTCACGGGCCAGCCTTGAAAATGCAGACAAAATATAAAAAGGAGATAAACATCGAGGAGGAGGAGGAGGAGGAGGAGGAGGAGGAGGAGGCGAAGAGGACGAGAATACGAGCAGGGAAACGGGAGCGCCGCTGCCTCGCCGGAGGAGGAGGAGGAGAGGAGGAGGAGGAGGAGGAGGCCGGTCTGGAGGAGTCATCAGAAGTCCTAAAGCTTTGGGGAGGGAACTGTCTTCCATTGTGTCCTCCTCAGTGCAGCCGGTGGGGGGCGGGTCGGGGGGGTGGGAGGAGGTGAGGGTAAGCGACGTCGGGTGGGGTCTCGTCACAGCCACCTCCCGCCACCTCCTATAACCAGGTGAGGAAGCTCTCCTTGTCGATCTTGGTGGCGGCCAGCACCGACTCCATGTCGTTGAGGATGTCGGAGCTGAGCGCCTCCTGCAGGCTGGGCATCAGCTCCTCGCCCTCCACCGCCATGCTCTCGCCCTCCAGCGTGCCCAGGTCCACGTCGGTGCCCGGGATGGCGTCCAGGTAGTCCGGGAAGCGGCTGCTGGGCTGCGTCACCATGGAGACGGGGAGGGAGTCACCTGGAACACGTAAATGTGGGAGGGGACTAGAGTTTAGCGATGTGCTCCTTCGGGTTGGGGAGATCGAGACCACGGTTCTATGAAAGGACCGACAAGGGTTCCACATTTTTCAAAACCCCGAAAATTGTTGAGGTCCGAGCTTCTCTTTACTGCTATCACTATGAGAGTCATGACATTTAAATCACATTTAAATCTCATAGCTAGATACAGTATGCTATGTTGAAGGGGCCCTGTCTGTATTCCTTTCAAATAAATATCCCAGCATCAGCGGTGTTTACCGAAGGCCAGGAAAACATACAAAGACTTGCAGACTCCACAGTTTAGCAATAAAAGCGAGACTGGTTAAGTCTCCGAAATGGTTTCGACATCGATAGAAATGATCTCCGTCCCGAGATGTGAGCCGTGTGGCTGTTCCAGCGCGAGTTTTAAAAGGACTCCGTATTATACCACCAGGTGTGAGCGTGATTAGACATTCCAAGGGGTTTAAAAAAAACAAACTGTTTAATCTCTGGTTTATGACATCACAAGTGGGAGTGTCCACCTAGAAGTATGCCGGACGGAGCCGCCTACCAGCCGACCCAGTGGACTGCGGCGATGGCTAATCACGCTCACACCCGGTGGTATAATAGAACATGTCTCCTTTAAACTTTGTTATTACCTTATAAGTTTATTATAAGAAACAAGGACAATGCAACACATTAAGTCTCCCGCCGTCTCCATGCAGGTGGGAAAGGGGGGGGGGACTCACCTGTGTCCATCTCGTCGACGCTGTTGAGGAAGTCGTCGGGCGTGCGAGGGACGCTGTAGCTGCTCATGCTGAGGCCGCTGTCCGTGCTCTCGTCTCGGGAGTGGTACGTCCCACTGGGGGGGGAACACACACGGAGCATACCATTGAGTTTGGGCGCACTTTTATCCACCACTTTTATCCAAAGCGAAATGCAGTGATTTCATACGCATGTCATTGAGGTCAGGCAGGTTCATGGCAGGTATATTTACACGGCACCCTTCGACACATAAGGCCATTCATAGTTTTTTTGCAAAAAAGTGGAAATCACATTTAAGAAGGAGAATTAAAACGTCTTAAAATTAAATCGTCTTTCCGTAAAAAAGTCTCAAGGCCCACCTTTTCAGAGTTCACCTGGACTCCACACAACCCTTCCCTCTCCTAACCCCAGCATTAACTTGTGTGTTTGCACATCTTGGCATTATTAATATATAAATTATATGTTCTTAGATGTTGGCACTGCTGGTACTCAGAATGGCACGTCTGCTCTTATCTCAGCTATTATGCAGGCAACCTAGCAATTATGAAACTCGTTTTATTAGCCTTGCAACTATGATTGCTTGAAACCTGTTCTATTCTTATCTTCAGGTACCACAGTGATATATTGCTGCCTCTCCTTCAACAAATGTACTCTTTGTAAGTCGCCAGTTGGATAAAAGCGTCTGCCAAATGCCCTAAATGTAAATGTAAATGTAAATCCTGAAAAGACGATAAAAGGAAAAAGAAGGAATCGCATCTCCGCTGGCGTTTCGGAGAACGAGCGACGAGTCGAGACACACAGACGATCCGTTCTGCTCATCACGGAGCAGGTGGGAGGCGGCGGCTTCCTGCCCGCGGGGGGGTGGGGAATCGAACCCAGAACCGTGGAGGCACACACACACCCTAACCACTAGACTGGACCCCTGCCTTAGACATCCACACAGTGAGCATACAGTCAAAACACAGTCACGATGCCAGCTTCTGTGTGTGTGTGTGCGTGTGCGTGTGCGTGTGTGTGTGTGTGTGTGTGTATGTGTGTGTATGTGTGTGTGCCCTCACACACACATACACACACAGCCGCGCCCTCAGCAGCAGCAGCAGCCGCGACCAGATCGACTATTTCTGCTGAAACGCGGGAATTTAAAGTGTGATGAACTTGTGAACCTGCCGTCGGTGACAGAGTCTGGGATGACTTGTTAGAATAACAAGAGCTCCGCCCCCTTCCTCCTCCTAACCTTTCTGGACAATATAGAGGAGAGGAAATTATCTGGAGAGAGAGAGAGAGAGAGAGAGAGAGAGAGAGAGAGAGAGAGAGAGAGAGAGAGAGAGAGAGAGAGAGAGAGAAGAGAAGAGAAGAAAAGAGAGAGCGAGAGAAAGATGAAGAGAAGGGAGAAGGGGAAAAAGAGAGAGAGAGGGAGACAGAGGGAGAGAGAGCGAGACAGAAAGGGAGGGAGAGAGGGAGAGGGATAGAGAGAGTCAGAAAGGGAGGGAGTGCGAGAGACTGAGAGAAGGAGAGAGGAGAGAGAGAGAAAAATAAATAAAGCGAGGGCGAGAGAACGAAAGAAAGATAGAGAACGAGAGAGAGAGAGAGAGAGAGAGAGAGAGAAAGCAAGAGGCACAGAGAGAAAGAGAAAGAGAGGGATAAATAGAAGAGAGAGAGAGAGAGCAAGAGAGAAAGGCAGAGAGAGCAAGAGAGACAGAGAGAGAGAGAGCGAGAGAACGAGAGAGAGAGAGCGAGAGAGATTTGACAAGCCTATACTAATTAGCAGGGAGAAATATGTACGCAGCCCATGGTCACAGCAGCAGATGAATACGTCTATTGTGAGCGCAGAGGCGTGTCGGACGGGCGGGGGGGGGGGGGGTCCGGGGGCCGGGGGGGAGGGGGAGGGGGACGTGAGAGATTAGGGCCCCTGGTCCACACAGGCCGGACCACATGTTCACATGGCCCGCTTTCTATTCAGAACCGCTCGCTGTCACACGGCTCCGCGGCGCTGGGACCGCCAAGGGAAAAACCTACATCCCCCATAATAGCGTCGCGGCGGCGTGACCCCGCATGAGCGCGTCCTGGCGCCGCCGCCGCCGGTGACCGCGTTCCCTTTCTCACGTCTCTGTGAGAAACGTGTCAGTGATAGAAATTGAGATAATATAAAACCTTAGTAATCCCCCAGGGAAATTATTGTGCCAGAGGTTGCTCAGAATAAAATAATAAAAACAATAGAATAATAAATGTAAAGTTTGTAGGCCTAATAGAATAACAATAAATCTAAGAAACATTTAGTAAAAACGAGAATTAAAAAGTTATTAGTGAAAAAATAATAATAAATAACACATCAACACGTAGGATAATATTCAACATAACTAATGTCGCTATAAACTAGCTTTTGGCGCATTATGCCCTCCACATTGTGATCGAGTCGTTTACTAAACACTAAATATATTTACATTACATTACAACAAATATATCTACTCGCCTTATACGGTACACTGTACATGTATTATTCTATAGTTTTTATTCTTATGTTTGAGCAACCTCTGGCACAACAATGTCCTTCAGGATGAAGACAGTCTTGATCTGTGCTGCGGTCTCTGCCAGTACCGCCGCCGACCACCAGAGGCCGCCAGCGCGCCCCCGGTCGCCGCCAGCCTGCAGCCCCCCTGACGGCGCCTCTGATGACTCATTACCATGAGAACAGAGTTGAGCCCTGGGAAGCACGGCTGTTTATTACAGCTTGTGAAACCTCCTGCAACCACCGAGACTCACTCCCTCTCCCTCCCTCCCTCCTGTCTCTCTCCCTCCCTCCCTCCTGTCTCTCCCCCTCCCTTCTCTCTCTCTCTCTCTCTCTCTCTCTCTCTCTCTCGCTCTCTCTCGCTCTCTCTCGCTCTCTTTGTCTCTCCCTCCCTCTCTCCCTCTGTCTCTCTCTCTCTCTTCTCTATCTCTCTCCCTCTCTCTCTCTCCCTCTCTCTCTCTCTCTCTCTCCCTCTCTCCGTCTCACCCTCCTCCCTCCCTCCCTCCCTCTCTCCCTCTCTCTCTCTCTCCCTCCCTCTCTCCCTCTCCCCTGTCTCTCTCTCTCCCTCCCTCCCTCTCTCGCTCTCTCGCTCTCTCTCCCTCCCTTCCACTGGGAAAAAAAATAAAAAAAGAGTCAAGGCATGACGAGCAGAGCCCGGAACAACAACTGTGTCGAGCCACCCTCCCCCCTGCCTCCCTTCCACCCTCCCTCCCTTCCTCGCTCCCTCCCCCTTCCTCCCCTCCCTCCCTCCCCCTGCTCCCTCCTTCCCTCCTCCCTCCCCCGCCAAACTACTTCTTAT
>PIJE02003036.1:36973-43624 GCA_002895965.2 Coryphaenoides rupestris | reverse complement strand
TATTATTATTATTATTATTATTATTATTATTATTATTATTATTATTATTGTTATTATTATTATGCACTGCAGAATAATAATGTTCTGCAAAACTGGGTCTGCTGTGCGTTATTCTCCTGATCCTCTCTCTCTCTCTCTCTCTCTCTCTCTCTCTATCTCTCTCTCTCCCTCATTTATTTATCACCCTGGCGGGGTGATGATGGTGATGATGGTGATGATGGTGATGATGGTGTGGATGGTGAGGATGGTGAGGATGGGTGATGGTGGGTGAGGGTGGGTGAGGGTGGGTGAGGGTGGGTGAGGCTGGGTGCATAATGTATGTATATAAATGTATAATAAATGTGAATAAACAATGCAAATGTAAATAAGTGTATGATAGTATAAATATGTCTAAATGTATAATAGACATCTAATTCGATCGTGACGCGCAAGATGGTTTTGTTTCAAAAGAACCACCTGGGAAGTCGGGCTTTGAAGACGTTTGGAAAGAGGCTGGCCCTCTCAGAGATAAAACCTTGCAGCTGATTGGTCGAAACACGTGTCCGTCGCCGCGCCCGTCGCTGCCAGTAGTTCCTCGCTGGACGCTGATTGGTTCGAACCGCTGTGGTTCGGCTCCAAGCGGATCAGCTGAAGGTGGAGATGGAGTCTCGCGTGAACGTGTGATCTCGCGAATCTTGCAACATATCGTGCGTGTGTGTGTGTGTGTGTGTGTGTGTGTGTGTGTGTGTGTGTGTATGTGTGAGTGTGTGTGTGTGTGTGTGTGAGTGTGTGTGTGTGTGTGTGTGTGTGTGTGTGTGTGTGTGTGTGTGTGCATGTTTCTTTATTCCATCAGAGAAGGGAGGTCACTACTGTTTCTCTTCACAGTGGATAAGGAGACAAACATGTGTCTTTATTATTATTATTACGATGTTCTGCAGCCCACAGAGACGTACTGAGAGATTTCTTCACTTCTTGTTCACTTCTCCACTTAGTATGATGTCTTCTCACCATTAATTGCCGGTGAGATGGAGCAGAAAGCACATAAACACAGTATCTTCATTCAGCCTCGATGGGGAAAGTGGCTCGCTAACCTTTCAGCTAAATATCTGGAAGTGCTGTACGCCTCCGTGTGTAGTCAAGGAGCCAAGAGTGTTTTTTAATTTCCCTGCGTTCGCCGCACAGCATAAGCGATGCATTGTTAAAATGCACATATATTATTTTAATGGAATCCAACACCAGCGGATTGGCTGTGCCGTCTCCTCCCTGAATAATCCATCTACCAGTGTATATATATATATATATCAATTGTATACATACTGTATATAGCTCCATACTTCTTGGTAGGAAGTAAGGAAAGTGTCACTATACTTGATTGATATCATTTGTCAACAAACTTCAAACCTCCACCCATTTGCTTCGGAGTCTCGTCTTACAGTTCATCACAATACTTCAATAGCATTCGAGAGCATTTAAGCACATTTCTGTCACCAAACTCTTGCGCACCGCCCTGAGTCATAGTCGTTGGCATCTGTGTGTGTCATCCAATCCATCAAACATATTTGTATTGTGTCGTCATCACAGAGAGAGAGAACATGAAGGATGTTTTATTCAAATGTTTATTTTACTTCAACATATCCATGCATGTTAAGTATGGACAGAGTGTTGGAAGCTGAACTTAAGTGTTGTTTTAACAGACCCACGGCGCTTTCATTGGGGGGATTTTTTCCGTTGGTTTTTTTGTCCACAGTTTGTGCTCCTGTTTGATTTATTTTCTACTTTGACCGAGCGGCACGAGACTTCCGGACGTTGTGAGCCTCAACTCAGCGTCGCCCGTCTGCCCCTCAGGTAGCGGGTAGATTGACAGCCGCGAGCGACGCACGACAAACCGACCAACGGCGGAGAAGAGATCTGAAAAGCTTTGATCCGAGTCTCGTGCAAAGACCGGCGTTTCCGTTATTCAGATATACTCTATTCTATATGTATCTAGTGTGTGTGTGTGTGTGTGTGTGTGTGTGTGTGTGTGTGTGTGTGTGATGTGTGTGTGTGTGATGTGTGATGTGTGTGTGTGTGTGTGTGTGTGTCACAAGGCCGTAAACAGTAGAATTAGCTCCTTTTAAGATCCGCCATCGCTTGCCACGCACCGTTGACCCAGAACCTCCCCCTTGACTCAGAGCTACCGTGAGCTATTTGCATACACCAACGACTGCTTCGCTGCGTCTCGAATCCGGCGGACGAGATCCACTCAACGTGGTCGCGTGATGATCTACACACTCTATCTATCTGTCTGTCTCTCAACGTTGTCACTCGAAACGAACACAAGATCAGAAGAGAGTTTACCGGACGACTCTGCGCACCGGTTCCACTCAATCTAAATCTTATTAAATCCGTTGCTAATTCACAGTGAGTAAGTATAAGGTTGAATATTATTTTTAGTCTCGCACCTTTAACAGAGCTGTAGGTCATAGCGTGCGTCACAAGAGTCCAAAATAAAACGTGTGAAAACATTACAAGGAAACAAACAAAACGTTTCGGCAACAGCGCGGCTTCATTTAATTAAAGGACTCCTATTATACCACCGGGTGTGAGCGCGATTAGCCGCTACGAGGGGTTTCAAAAACCGGCGTCGTCGCCCGTTTATGACATCACAAGCGGGAGCGCGTGCGTCCACCGAGACGTACGGCGGATCGATCGGCCTACCGGTTGCTACGGTCCACCGGGGGAGGCCGGTACGCCGATCTCCGCGGCATACGGTACATCCGGGCGGGCACCGCCACCGGTGCTGTCGTAGCATTAGCGTCGCCACGTTCAAGTTTGTGAGGTGAACAGAACGCGAACGACGCGTCCTTACGTTTCACTCTCGATCCTGACGAAACCAGACGACCCGTTTCTACTGAGACTCATCAACAAAGGGGACGGCTTGACAGGTTGTGCCAAAACCCTCATCCTCCCTTTTGCTCATACTTTGTCTGTACTTCCTCTCATTTCAAAATGATTCATTTGCGCCTCGCTCCAGACCAGACAGTACATGACTTGTTCATCCCAGCGGGGCGCTTTGCATTTCAAACTTATTTCTTTCTTTAATCCAACCACCCCACACCCTCTCCTCCCGCTCCTCTTCTATCAAATAGGGGGCTCTTTGTCCTCCGTCAAATCTCATTACCGTTTGGGCCGAGCGCCGGTAAGCGGGCGGCCGATTTTCCCGCCGTCCGTGTGCCGTAAGGCGGGGCGGCGGAGGGAGGCTCGCTCCCCGCGGAGAGGCAGACAAATGGAGGCGGCCGGCGGAGGCGGGGGGGGGGCGGCCTCGATACGCGCCGCGCCCCGCCGCCGCCCCCCGGTGGTGCGGAGGCGTACCTTGTTTGGCCGTGATTAACAACTCCCAGCGTGGCGCGGGGAAAGATCCCAATTACCCTCGCGGCCCAGCGCCATTGAGAACATGTACAAGAACATGAAAACACACACACACACACACACGCACACACACACACACACGTGCACGCACACACACACACACACACACGTCACACACATTACACCGCTACATGCGGTTGTGGAGCGATTAGCGGAATTTAGAAGTTGGATTGGGAATGAGGTAATATATTATGATGATATATTAGGTATGATTCACTGTGTCGCACACATGTAGAGCGATTATGGCCTCTTCAGTTGGCAGGTTTGGCGTGTAGGAGGGTAGATATGGTAGGTGTGTAGGGGTGTGGGATAGGGTGGGTGTGTAGGGGTGGGATGGGTGGGTGAGAGGGGGTGGGATGGGTGGGTGTGAGGGGGTGGTGGGTGTGTGTAGGGGGGTGGGTGGGTGTGAGGGGGTGGGATGGTGGGTGTGTAGGGGTGGTGGTGGTGGGTGTGTAGGGGGTGGTGGGTGGGTGTGAGGGGGTGGTGGGTGGGTGTGTAGGGGGTGGATGGGTGGGTGTAGGGGTGGTGGTGGTGGGTGTGTAGGGGGTGGTGGGTGGGGGTGGTGGGTGGGTGGTGGGGGGTGGGTGGTGGGTGTTAGGGGTGGTGGTGGGGCGCACACACACGCACACGCACGCACGCACGCAGACAGACAGACGCACACACACACACAGACACAAGCCAAGAAAGACACAAACAGACACACAGTTTGTGTTTTGGTGTTTGTGTGTTTTTGTCACCGACGACAGAACCGTAGTCGTACGGTTAAATATCAACCGAGTTCAGTGATAGTTTTTGATTCAAGATTCAAGAAGTTTCTCAAGTCACATACACATGCAGGATGTGCAGTGAAATCAAAAGAAAAGGAGGCGATGCCCAGCGGAACGTGCAAAAGAACAATACAATACAAATAAGGACACATTTGAGGGATCAGAATACCCACAATATTTACAGTATTTACAGCAAAAAGAGCAGCAGGGATGAGAAAGTATTCACAAATAGTCATATAAACAACAAGGCAATATAAGAAACACAAAGATCTGAAAGAAAGATGGAAAAATGAAGAATAAAAGGTTAATGTCCCGAAGTGTATCTCGCTTGTATGTCGTTAGTGTCGATGTATTTGTGCAAAAAAATACAAATGCAACAAAAAAACACAAAAGCTGCTGCTGCTGCTGGGGCTGCTGCTGGGGCTGTTGCTGCTGCTGCTGGGGCTGCTGCTGCTGGGGCTGGGGCTGCTGCTGCTGCTGCTGCTGCTGCTGCTGATGGCTGCTGCTGCTGGCTGCTGCTGCTGGCGTGCTGGCTGCTGCTGCTGCTGGGCTGCTGCTGCTATGGGGCTGCTGCTGCTGCTGGGCTGCTGCTGCTGCTGCGCTGCTGCTGCTGCTGCTGGGGCTGCTGCTGCTGCTGCTGCTAGTGCTGCTGCTGCTGCTGCTAGTGTCGTGTGCACATTCTCATGTGACGTCGTGGCAACGCATTTACACGAGCCATTAACTTGAAGAGAGAGGGAAGGGAGGGAGGAAGAGAGAGAGGAGGAGGAGAGGAGAGAGGAGAGGAGAGAGGAGGAGGAGAGAGAGAAGGAGGAGATGGAGGAGGAAGAGGAGGAGGAGGAGGAGGAAGAGGAGGAGGAGGAGGGAAAAAAAACATATTCAGTGTAAAAACACAGAAGTCTATTAGCAGTCAGGGTGACATAAGTCCAACAGTGGATGCGGCGATGCACAATCCAATCACATGCGCCGCGCCGCGCTACGTCGGCGTTCCCGTCGCCGCTCTCCGTCAGCGTGACGGTCTCCAGTCGTGGTGTGTGTGTGTGTGGTGTGTGTGTGTGTGGTGTGTGTGTGTGTGTGTGTGTGTGTTGTGTGTGTGTGTGTGTGTGTGTGTGTGTGTGTGTGTGTGTGTGTGTGTTATGGTGTGTGTGTGTGTGTGTTATGTGTGTGTGTGTGTGGTGTGTGTGTGTGTGTATGTGGTGTGTTATGGTGCACGCGAGGGTAATTGGGATCTTTCCCCGCGCCACGCTGGGAGTTGTTAATCACGGCCAAACAAGGTACGCCTCCGCACCACCGGGGGGCGGCGGCGGGGCGCTGCGCGTATCGAGGCCGCCCCGCCGGCCGCCTCCATTTGTCTGCCTCTCCGCGGGGAGCGAGCCTCCCTCCGCCGCCCCGCCTTACGGCACACGGACGGCGGGAAAATCGGCCGCCCGCTTACCGGCGCTCGGCCCAAACGGTAATGAGATTTGACGGAGGACAAAGAGCCCCCTATTTGATAGAAGAGGAGCGGGAGGAGAGGGTGTGGGGTGGTTGGATTAAAGAAAGAAATAAGTTTGAAATGCAAAGCGCCCCGCTGGGATGAACAAGTCATGTACTGTCTGGTCTGGAGCGAGGCGCAAATGAATCATTTTGAAATGAGAGGAAGTACAGACAAAGTATGAGCAAAAGGGAGGATGAGGGTTTTGGCACAACCTGTCAAGCCGTCCCCTTTGTTGATGAGTCTCAGTAGAAACGGGTCGTCTGGTTTCGTCAGGATCGAGAGTGAAACGTAAGGACGCGTCGTTCGCGTTCTGTTCACCTCACAAACTTGAACGTGGCGACGCTAATGCTACGACAGCACCGGTGGCGGTGCCCGCCCGGATGTACCGTATGCCGCGTAGATCGGCGTACCGGCCTCCCCCGGTGGACCGTAGCAACCGGTAGGCCGATCGATCCGCCGTACGTCTCGGTGGACGCACGCGCTCCCGCTTGTGATGTCATAAACGGGCGACGACGCCGGTTTTTGAAACCCCTCGTAGCGGCTAATCGCGCTCACACCCGGTGGTATAATAGGAGTCCTTTAATTAAATGAAGCCGCGCTGTTGCCGAAACGTTTTGTTTGTTTCCTTGTAATGTTTTCACACGTTTTATTTTGGACTCTTGTGACGCACGCTATGACCTACAGCTCTGTTAAAGGTGCGAGACTAAAAATAATATTCAACCTTATACTTACTCACTGTGAATTAGCAACGGATTTAATAAGATTTAGATTGAGTGGAACCGGTGCGCAGAGTCGTCCGGTAAACTCTCTTCTGATCTTGTGTTCGTTTCGAGTGACAACGTTGAGAGACAGACAGATAGATAGAGTGTGTAGATCATCACGCGACCACGTTGAGTGGATCTCGTCCGCCGGATTCGAGACGCAGCGAAGCAGTCGTTGGTGTATGCAAATAGCTCACGGTAGCTCTGAGTCAAGGGGGAGGTTCTGGGTCAACGGTGCGTGGCAAGCGATGGCGGATCTTAA
>PIJE02003036.1:26973-34473 GCA_002895965.2 Coryphaenoides rupestris | reverse complement strand
AGAAGATTGAACGCGACGCAGCCGCACGAGAAAGTACAGAGACAAAACACACCCTCCGTCAAAAACAAATCAGTCCCAAACAGTCCGGGCGAGTGTTGTGATTTTACGCTTCAGACGGCCATCACAGGAGCCGTGATTTGCCACGGAACGGAACGCTACGGAACAGAACAGAACAGACATCGTAATGACGACCATTTCGACAAATAGTCCCGCTGCAGCCATCCGAGTTCTTCTGCCGCGCGCGTGTGTGTGTGTGTGTGTGTGTGTGTGTGTGTGTGTGTGTGTGTGTGTGTGTGTGTGTGTGTGTGTGTGTGTGTGTGTGTGTGTGTGTATCACGGGGTCATTACCATACGTGTTTGCACCTACGATGGGCCATCCAGCTAATACGAGGGTTGCTGGAAATGGGGAAACGTGGCGTTGAAGGATACAGCAGCCGTAACGTACACTTAACAACCAAGCCAATCAGCCCTTCCAATCAGAGCTAGCCAGGAGTGCTTCAAAGCCTCGCCTCCCCTGTCCTGTTACTGGTGAGGCTCCTCACACTCCTTCCTCCTCCTCCTCCTCCTCCTCCTCCTGAGTACCTGTGAGGGTCGTTCGATCGATCAGAAAGAGTTTAACATCTTGCCAACACGTTCTGGGAGTGTGGCGGCGGTGGAGGAGGTGGAGGAGGTGGAGGAGGAGGATGAGGAGGAGGCGTGAATACTCGACAACTCTTCACACCCTGCGGCCGGCGAGCGAGTGGCTGGAGAAGTAGACATTCGAGCGTTCGAGGAGGAGGAGGAGGAGGATGAGGAGGAGGAGGAGGATGAGGAGGATGAGGAGGAGGAGGAGGAGGAGGATGAGGAGGTGATTTGGTTTCATCCTCCAGGCCTTGAGGGATGAGCGGCCTATTGCTTGTGTCACCAAAGCCCCATCACAGCGGTGCTGATGGAAGCGTGAGCTGGATGGAGGTTACCAGGAGACCAAGGACATTCTTTTTTTATTACTTCTTTCTCCTTCATGGTACTTTTTGTCCGCTAGCTCTCTTGAAATGGAGTATTGTTATTCTACTGAATATCTTACCTATACTTTTAGATTTTTAGATTTTACTTTCTTATTCACTGTAAATGTGTTATTTTATTTTTATTATTCTATTGTTTTTTCTCTATTGTTTATTATTCTATTGCTATGCAACTCTGGCACAAGAATTTCCTTCGGGATTAATAAAGTTTTATCTTATCTTATCTTATCTACATTCTAGTATTGTCATTGTGTCCAAAACCACGCCTTCTCTTAATTCCCTTGGTGCAAATCTGCTGTAGTTTTAAGTGCACACTCTACCGATGTGAAGCTTAGATCCAGATTCATATACAGTATATATATATATATATATATATATATATATATATATATATATATATATATAATATATATATATATATATATATATATATATATATATACAGTATACAGTATATATATATATGAGCCCAGGCCCTCTGTATAATATGGGATCACTAAACAGGCTTCACGTTGGCCTATAATGTGACAATACTGTACAGACGTATAGCAAACAGACCAATCCATTCAATCATCCAATCCAACACAAGCGACCGACAACAACAACAACAACAACAACACGACGATTACCAAATCGATCACAGGCGACGAAGACAAAGCTTCTCCTACGACGACGACGAGGGTTCCTCGCTCGGCCGGGTGCGGGGACGACGCCGGCTCCGTCGCCCGCCGGGGCCGTGACCTCCGGAGACCCCCGATTTCCAATCACACAATCTCCTCCGATCCCGGCGGCATTAGCGTCGGCGCACGCGGAGCCCCGAGCGCCGCGCCGCGCCGTAATTGCGCGCATGTCGGGGACGCGTGACTCCCATGGAAATGTACGTGTAGGGATGTTGTCATGTTGTCGGGTTCATGTTGTTCAGCTCATATCTTCTTCCATCTGCTTGTTGACGTGGCACAACTGACAGAGCTCTGATTGAAAAGAGCTCCTAGCTTATAATATACATTTACATTTACATTTAGGGGCATTTGGCAGACGCTTTTTATCCAAAGCCACTTACAATGAGACGCTTGTTGAAGGAGAGACAGCAATATATCACTGTGGTGCATAAATATAAGAATAGAGCAGGTTTCAAGCATTCATAGTTGTGAGGTTAATAGAACGAGTTTCATAATCGCTGCATAACAGCTCATTATTCTGAGTGCATTACCAACATCTAAGAACATACGATATGCTAAACAATGCTAAGTACTACTGTATATACAGTATATAATGCTTGTGTAACACGAAGGCAAGAGGGAACGTTTCGGCAGAAGGGCGACTTGAAGCCCTGTGATGTGATGTTTATCCTCAGCCGCCCGCTACGCTACGGCGTGGCTTACCGGTCGACGATCGATCCGGAATATGAGTCACACACACACACACACACACACACACCACACACACACCCACACACACACACACACACACACACACACACACACACACACACACACACAACACACACTACACACACACACACATCACACACACACACACACTACACACACACACACACACACACACACACATACACACACACATCACACACACACACACACACACACACACACACACACACACACACACACACACACACACACACACACACACACACACACACACACACACATCATACACACACACACACACACACACACACATCAACACACACACACACACCCCTCAACACACACACACAAACACACAAGCTGCTGCTGCTGCTGGGGCTGCTGCTGGGCTGCTGCTGCTGCTGGGCTGCTGCTGGCTGGGCTGGGGCTGCTGCTGCTGCTGCTGCTGCTGCTGCTGCGGCTGCTGGCTGCTGCTGCTGCTGCTGGGGCTGCTGCTGCTGCTGCTGCTGCTGCTGCTGGGGCTGCTGCTGCTGCTGCTGCTGCTGCTGCTGGGGCTGCTGCTGCTGCTGCTGCTGACATGTGCAACAGAACATCGTGTGCACATTCTCATGTGACGTCGTGGCAACGCATTTACACGGAAGCCATTAACACCTGCGGCGTGTCGACTCATATTCCGGATCGATCGTCGACCGGTAAGCCACGCCGTAGCGTAGCGGGCGGCTGAGGATAAACATCACATCACAGGGCTTCAAGTCGCCCTTCTGCCGAAACGTTCCCTCTTGCCTTCGTGTTACACAAGCATTATATACTGTATATACAGTAGTACTTAGCATTGTTTAGCATATCGTATGTTCTTAGATGTTGGTAATGCACTCAGAATAATGAGCTGTTATGCAGCGATTATGAAACTCGTTCTATTAACCTCACAACTATGAATGCTGTAAACCTGCTCTATTCTTATCTTTATGCACCACAGTGATATATTGCTGTCTCTCCTTCAACAAGCGTCTCATTGTAAGTGGCTTTGGATAAAAAGCGTCTGCCAAATGCCCCTAAATGTAAATGTAAATGTATATTATAAGCTAGGAGCTCTTTTCAATCAGAGCTCTGTCAGTTGTGCCACGTCAACAAGCAGATGGAAGAAGATATGAGCTGAACAACATGAACCCGACAACATGACAACATCCCTACACGTACATTTCCATGGGAGTCACGCGTCCCCGACATGCGCGCAATTACGGCGCGGCGCGGCGCTCGGGGCTCCGCGTGCGCCGACGCTAATGCCGCCGGGATCGGAGGAGATTGTGTGATTGGAAATCGGGGGTCTCCGGAGGTCACGGCCCCGGCGGGCGACGGAGCCGGCGTCGTCCCCGCACCCGGCCGAGCGAGGAACCCTCGTCGTCGTCGTAGGAGAAGCTTTGTCTTCGTCGCCTGTGATCGATTTGGTAATCGTCGTGTTGTTGTTGTTGTTGTTGTTGTTGTCGGTCGCTTGTGTTGGATTGGATGATTGAATGGATTGGTCTGTTTGCTATACGTCTGTACAGTATTGTCACATTATAGGCCAACGTGAAGCCTGTTTAGTGATCCCATATTATACAGAGGGCCTGGGCTCATATATATATATACTGTATACTGTATATACAATAATATATATAATATAATACAGTATACAGTATATATATATATATATATATATATATATATGATATAATACTGGTATATGAATCTGGATCTAATCTTCACATCGGTAGAGTGTGCACTTGAAACTACAGCAGATTTGCACCAAGGGAATTAAGAGAAGGCGTGGTTTTGGACACAATGACAATACTAGAATGTAGATAAGATAAGATAAGATAAAACTTTATTAATCCCAAAGGAAATTCTTGTGCCAGAGTTGCATAGCAATAGAATAATAAACAATAGAGAAAAAACATAGAATAATACAAATAAAATAAACACATTTACAGTGAATAAGAAAGTAAAATCTAAAAATCTAAAAATATAGGTAAGATATTCAGTAGAAATAACAATACTCCATTTCAAGAGAGCTAGCGGACAAAAAGTTACCATGAAGGAGAAAGAAGTAATAAAAAAAGAATGTCCTTGGTCTCCTGGTAAACCTCCATCCAGCTCACGCTTCCATCAGCACCGCCTGTGATGGGGCTTTGGTGACACAAGCCAATAGGCCGCTCATCCCTCAAGGCCTGGAGGATGAAACCAAATCACCTCTCCTCATCCTCCTCCTCCTCCTCCTCATCCTCCTCATCCTCCTCTCCTCTTTCCTATCCTCCTCCTCCTCCTCCTCGAACGCTCGGAATGTCTACTTCTCCAGCCGACTCGCTCGCCGGCCGGCCAGGGTGTGAAGAGTTGTCGAGTATTCACGCCTCCTCCTCTCCTCCTCCACCTCCTCCACCTCCTCCACCGCCGCCACACTCCCAGAACGTGTTTGGCAAGATGTTTAAACTCTTTCTGATCGATCGAACGACCCTCACAGGTACTCAGGAGGAGGAGAGGAGGGAGGAGGAGGAGGAAGGAGTGTGAGGAGCCTCACCAGTAACAGGACAGGGGAGGCGAGGCTTTTGAAGCACTCCTGGCTAGCTCTGATTGGAAGGGCTGATTGGCTTGGTTGTTAAGTGTACGTTACGGCTGCTGTATCCTTCAACGCCACGTTTCCCCATTTCCAGCAACCCTCGTATTAGCTGGATGGCCCATCGTAGGTGCAAACACGTATGGTAATGACCCCCGTGATACACACACACACACACACACACACACCACACACACACACACACACACACACACACACACACACACACACCACACACACACACACACACGCGCGCGGCAGAAGAACTCGGATGGCTGCAGCGGGACTATTTGTCGAAATGGTCGTCATTACGATGTCTGTTCTGTTCTGTTCCGTAGCGTTCCGTTCCGTGGGCAAATCACGGCTCCTGTGATGGCCGTCTGAAGCGTAAATCACAACACTCGCCCGGACTGTTTGGGACTGATTTGTTTTTGACGGAGGGTGTGTTTGTCTCTGTACTTTCTCGTGCGGCTGCGTCGCGTTCAATCTTCTTCGTACGCGACGTCGTCGGATACCAAATGGAGGAAGAGATGTACGCCACGGTGTTCCAGCCGCAATCAGAGCGGGGAGAGAGAGAGCGAAATGTGTCGGTCATTATATCCAACTAGTTTCAGACACTTTTCTACACGCAGGCTCATCCCAGGCTTTATCCCAACACCCTCTCTCTCTCTCTCGTCTCTCTCTCTCTCTCTCTTCTCTCTCTCTCTCTCTCTCTCTCTCTGAGCCCCGGGATCGTGAGGTTCTTCCCCCGTGACCGCTCAGCAACGTACCGTGAGGCCAGGTGAGCCCGTTCACCTCTGCAAGCCCTGCGCTAGAACGCCACGCAGATTGTGGGTGTGTGTGTGTGCGCTCGCCGTGTGTGTGTGTCCATGTGTGTATGTGTGTGCGTCTGTGTTCCTGGTCGAAATGTAAGGTGTACTTTTGATTCTCGCATGGAAGAGGCATGGCCCAAGGAAAAATATCACACAGAAAGAAGAAAGAAAGAAAGAAAGAAAGAAAGAGAAAGAAAAAGAAAGACAATCACCAATTTCGGCTGCGGGATTGAACTGAACCGAAGGCCTCAGAAGCCTTTGCCCCTCTCTCTCTTCTCTCTCTCTCTCTCTCTCTCTTCTCTCTCTCTCTCTCTTTCTCTCTCTCTCTCTCTCTCTCTCTTCTCTCTCTTCTTTGCGGCCGTGATGGAGCCAGCCTGTTTTTGGGGCGTTTTTTGTCGTACTGCGGTCCAACATTTTCTGTGTTTTTTTCCATCTATTTTTGCTGAGTGATTGACGTACCGATTTATGTCTCCGATTGGCAAGCCCTTCAAGTGGCATCCTCAATGCTGATGGTTTGGTTCACAGTGAGACGTGTGTGTTTGGCGGCGTGGAGGGGCAGCCGTGCTGACGGTTAGCCAGCATCGCCACCGACGTTCACGCGTATGAATCAGTTAATTAACGGCAATGAACCCGATGCTGGATGCGACTCTTAAAGAACTAAAGATACAGTAGATAAGCCGAATGTCCAAGTTTCCCGGGGGGGCCGGCGAGTGAAGGCGTCCTTTGCTTTTGTTCCCACGATTTCCTCGATGAGTTCCATCTCCGGCAGCCATCGGCTGAGTAATTACAGACGATGGCTGCCGATGGCCTTGTCTGTTCTTATCCCGCGTTCAATGGATTGGCCTCTGCAAGCGAACACAGATACATAATCCACAGTGTGTACACAACAGGGCGGCCATCTTTGTCCCTTGAGCCACCTGGGCGGGGCGTGCTTAGCCAATAACGTGTCCCCGTTACCTGATTGACTCCTGACCTCCTGTGGAGTTTAAAAAGCGAAAGTCAAGCTTTAAGTTAACCTGGAATATGTGTGTGTTCATGCAAATTCATGTAAAACCAAACCAAACATTACATAGTACTGTTCAAAAGGCCAATAGCAGCGGGGACCAGTGAGTTCTTCAAGCTCTTGGTCCTCCATCTTGGCAGATTCAATCTACGACCAGGTGGAAGCAACCTGAACTCACTGAACAAGGGAGAGAATTGACTGGACCTTTCTCTGTGGCTCTGACTCTGGAGACTCTGGAGAGGTCATTTAGGTTTGTGCCTGCGATTTTGCTGCCATTCTAACCTCTAAGCTGTTCCTGTTTTTCAAGGGAAGTGACCCAAACCAGCAGATAAAGGAAACTGTTAGAACAGATTTCAACATTCTCAGAAAGGTGGAGTCACCATTAAAGTTTCAGCAAGGTTTCTACGACAACTTCCAGTGTCGTTTGGTGTTGGAGGAGTCCAGCATAAGCCGCTTCCGTAGACACAGGAAGTGGTTGAATAAATTGGTTTATTGCAGAGTGTCGTTATTATACAGGCAGGGCAGGCGGTAACTGCCCCCCCCCCCGAGTGTGATGGCTGGTTTATCCTCATTGATTAGCCAGTTAATGCACCACAGGTGTGGCAGCCCCGGACTCTAATCAGCCTGCCTCAGGTGAGGCTGCCTTAAACCAGCCACCAACCACACACACACACACACACACACACACACACAGTCTTGCATCTCAA
>PIJE02003036.1:17500-19787 GCA_002895965.2 Coryphaenoides rupestris | reverse complement strand
TCTGGTGTGAGTGTGTGGTATGTGTGTGTGTGTGTGTGTGCTGTCTCTCGCCGTGTGTGTGTGTGTGTGTTGTGTGTGTGTGTGTGTATCTGTCTGTGTGTGTGTGTGTGTGTGTGTGTGTGTTTGTGTGTGTGTGTGTGTGTGTGTGTGTGTGTGTGTGTGTGTGTGTGTGTGTGTGTGTGTGCGTGTGTGTGTGCGTGTGTGCGCGTGTGCGCGTGTGCGTGTGTGTGTGTGTGTGTGTGTGTGTGTGTGTGTGTGCGTTCACATGGCCATGAATGTGTTTATACGTGAGCAGAAATGATTCATTGTCAACCCTGGACTCTGAATGATAATCCAGTCAATATAATAGTGTGCAGTCTCTCCGGTTTGAGGACTATTATGGATATGTTTGTGCTTATGAACGCTTGAAAGCAAAAGAAAAATGCATTATGTTGTGTAAGTGTAACCTTGGAGGGGTGGGGCTAAATCATGAGCAGTTGCAAATACATTCTGTATGAATATGAATATGAATATGATATCATATCATATGAGAAAGTTAGTAATACAGACATGAGGAAGCAGCAGGATAGTTTTAGTTTGAATCGCTGGTGAAAGTGCTGATCCAAGCAGTTTTTGGTGGACGCCCATGAAGAGACCGAGACTATTAATATTACAATTTAGAAGAAGCGTCTTGTCCAAAAGAGACTCGCAGAGACTTTACAATTGAGGCATTGATTGATTAATGACATTGACGGATCATTAAGGAGCAAGGAGCAACGGAGCCCGTAGCAGGTTGGCTGTGGATACCGGGGATCGAACCCGGTACCTTCTGGGCTGGGAATCGACCAGACACTAAACACGTAAAGGTGCTGCAGAGGAAGAGAGAGGAAGAGACCGAGGAAGAGACCTCCCAACGTGTCTCCACCAGTGAGACACGTCGCATTCCACGCACCTGTGATTGACAGGTAAGATTGATTCCCGTCCCCCCGAACCAATCAGGGAATAGAGATGGCCTGATTGGTCAGAAATGACCCGAGAGCAGTCGATAAAACACACAGAGAGGCAGACGCAATCAACTCCAAACGGAGACATTCTCAAAGCACATTTCACTCACTCATGGCTAACGGATATTATAGCTCTTCAATCTGCCCCACTGTGCCTTTAACTAACCGATAGACCCGCGTTGACCCTCACGATAAACGTAGCTGACTAAACCACAGCCGCCCACAAACAAACAAACAAACAAACAAACAAACAAACAAACAAACAAACAAACAAACACAGAGGAGGCAGTTACCCTCTGAACGCACCCGCGCTCAGCTCATATATGTCTGGCGCGCCATCATGGCCACGGCGAACTCATTGAACTCCCAGGATTTATATAATGAGCACATCTCAGCCATCGGGGGCCATTCAGCGTGTAGATGGATGCACCGGGTCAGCCTCTCCTCCTCTCTCCTCCTCTCTCCTCCTCCACTCCCATCTGTTACCGTGGCGATATATGTATATATATATATATATGGATCGTGCGTCGGTCCAGCGCTTGGTACCGCTAACCTTGACGACGGCGTCTCCGACGTCAGGCGAAAGGTTTCTTCTTTGTCTCTCCTGCCGTCTCCTTCCTTCGTTCTCCGTCTTCGTCTTCTTGGTTCATTCGTCGCTTCGTTCTCTTGCACCTTTTCACCGCGGAGGTGAATGTGATGTCACGGTTGGAAAGGACGAGAGTTTGTTTCATTGTACAATGCGTTGACTGAATGACTTATCCAATTCCGTTCAATGAAATGTACTTCACTTTATGGTTTCCGATGAGGATGTTTCTCAATTGGCCGATTGCTGCTCTTCGTGTGGCCGCGTTGAAGCGCAGACCGGCCGTCCTTGTTGGGAATTGTCTAACCTTGCATTTGAACACAAATACAAATTGAATAATTTGTGACCGTAAATAAAGTTATACGGGCCAATATAACCCAGGTGCTTATGATGCAGTGGTGGCACTAAAACAACAAGTCAAACATAACGTCCTTCTTCTAATCTATCTTCATTCCCGGCTGCAATGTTCCTCATAATATTTGCTTGGACTTGCCGTCCTGTTTATTCCGATCACATTGAATAATTTTTTCCGAATCATGTTCACTCAGAACAGCCGCACAACACGTTGAGGCCAAATGAAACAATTGCGGCGCCTCTGCAACGTTCTACGCCGCGACCGAACAAGATGACGGAATATCCGCCCGTCTGTCTGTTGACGCGGGAAATGAAACAGTCGCTATTTTTCACCAAATCATTTCCTCATATCAACATTATCCCTGAG
>PIJE02003036.1:7500-12500 GCA_002895965.2 Coryphaenoides rupestris | reverse complement strand
TTGAACGGAATTGGATAAGTCATTCAGTCAACGCATTGTACAATGAAACAAACTCTCGTCCTTTCCAACCGTGACATCACATCACCTCCGCGGTGAAAAGGTGCAAGAGAACGAAGCGACGAATGAACCAAGAAGACGAAGACGGAGAACGAAGGAAGGAGACGGCAGGAGAGACAAAGAAGAAACCTTTCGCCTGACGTCGGAGACGCCGTCGTCAAGGTTAGCGGTACCAAGCGCTGGACCGACGCACGATCCATATATATATATATATACATATATCGCCACGGTAACAGATGGGAGTGGAGGAGGAGAGGAGGAGGAGAGAGGAGGAGAGGCTGACCCGGTGCATCCATCTACACGCTGAATGGCCGCCGATGGCTGAGATGTGCTCATTATATAAATCCTGGGAGTTCAATGAGTTCGCCGTGGCCATGATGGCGCGCCAGACATATATGAGCTGAGCGCGGGTGCGTTCAGAGGGTAACTGCCTCCTCTGGTGTGAATGCGTCGTTTCAGAAGATCTCTGCAGCCCGTCGCCACCTCCCCTGCTCCCACTATCACGCCACCCTCCCCCTGGCTAATGGCTTTCATCGCCTTGATAGTTCATTGGCCTGATTACCGTAACTTCCAACGAGGCAGCTTGCTCATGTTATCTCTCTCTCTCTCTCTCTCTCTCTCTCTCTCTCTCTCTCTCTCTCTCCTCTCTTCTCTCTCACCCATGCCAATCTCTCTATCTCTCTGTGCATCCATCCATCCATCAAACCATTCTATCCATCTATCTGTCGACTGATCTATCTATCGACAGGGTTTACTTTATATTCTATTCTATACTTTTACTCTCCGTTTAATGTTCAATATTATGCACCAATGTCACAAAAAATGAAGCCGATTCTGATGCTGACATATACAGTTGACTTTATAAATGTTGTAACATAAACCCTATTCTCTTTCATGACCAATAATGAAGACAAGTGTATTCGTGAAGATGCTATACCGTGTGTGTCCATTGTGTCGTACTGTTTATATCTAGTGGTGCTGGAGCGGGAGAGAAGATGATTCACACTCCAGGATCCTGGAAGACCGTCAGATTCTGCGGACTAACAACCGGACACCTCTTCTTGGCGTCGTCTTCTGCCGTGTTTTTCTTGCCGCAGAGCGTCCTCGCCTGCCGTGATGCGACGGCCTCGTATACCCCTCCGTCTACCCTGTGTGTGTGTGTGTGTGTGTGTCTTTCCTGGAATTAAACCAAAGACAGTTTGGATGAAACACCGCCCCCCCACCCCCACCTCCACCTCCACCTCCTTTCTCCTCGGAAGTGTTCGTCGGGAGGAATGGAAACATGACCCCTCGCTCTCTCTCTCTCTCTCTCTCTCTCTCTCTCTCTCTCTCTCTCTCTCTCTCTCTCTCTCTCTCTCTCTCTCTCTCTCCTCTCTCTCTCTCTCTCTCCTCTCTCTCTCTCTCTCTCTCTCTCTCTCTCTCTCTCTCTCTCTCTCTCTCCCTCTCTCTCTCTCTCTCCCCCTCTCTCTCTCTCTCTCTCTCTCTCTCTCTCTCTCTCTCTCTCTCTCTCTCTCTCTCTCTCCCCCTCTCTCTCTCCATCTCTCTCTCTCTCCCTCTCTCTCTCTCTCTCTCTCTCTCTCTCTCTCTCTCTCTCTCTCTCTCTCTCTCTCTCTCTCTCTCTCTCTCTCTCTCTCTCTCTCTCTCTCTCTCTCTCTCCTCTCTCTCTCTCTCTCTCTCTCTCTCTCTCTCTCTCTCTCTCTCTCTCTCTCTCTCTCTCTCTCTCTGCTGAAGCCAACGACCCAATCTCATTACAAAGTCTCGTTGTCTGTGTCCCCCCCACCACCCCGCCTCAGGCAGAGTCTCTGTGTTGTTCACCTGTTTAAAATGAATGAGGTCTTTTTCGTCTTCTTCTTGATTTATTATTTAAAAGGACACTTTCTTCCCGTAGCCTAAATATTGTAAATATTCTGATTGTGATCCCTCTAATTCATGTTATCTGTATTATTCTTCTGTATTTTTCATCGCCACTTTTTCATTTCACTGCACATCCTGTATGTGTATGTGACGAATAACGTTGTTGAATCTTGAATCTTGCATTTGGGTGTAGATATAAGCGTTATTACAGGTAAATCTACTGCACCATTCACAACAGTGCAATAAAAAACACGATAGCGACACAATATGCTGTTCATCTCTTAGATATAGGACTACAGGGCATTCAATAGTCATTGAATTGCATTTTTTCCTCATAATTCTCCTAAAACTACTGAGGCTATTCTTGGAACACTTTGTGCAAGGATGTGATTTGTGACAGCGCAAGTTCTTCTGACTGTTGATTCACTTTCATTTCCATTCGTTTCATTTAAATCTATCGCCACCGTCACCGCCGTCATGTCGGTTCAAGTGGTATTGACTGAGCAGTGAGCTGTTCTCCTGAAGACCTTGCAGAGGGAAGCCGCCATCAGGGACTTTGTGTGTTTGCGTTTGTGTTTGGAAAACGAGGAAGAGGGGGAGGATGAGGAGGAGGAAGAAGAAGAAGAGTCTTTTGTCCGTCGAGTGTTGGAAGGTTGTCCTGTTGTTGTTCCCCCCGTGTTGATATTGGTCTGCAATGTTCTGATAAAATAAGACTTGGCGAGTGTCGTTCATACAAATCAATGCTCTGGGATGGGTGATGGTGAACGGATTGCATTTATAAATATAGCGTTTTATCCAAACATTGCCTCATCTTCACACATTCACGCACCGACGGCGGTGACAACCATGCAAGGCAACACCAGCCGGCTCCTAATGAGCAGTGAGGGTTAGGCGGTGTCTTGGGTTGGAGTGGTCCTCCGTGAATCCACGTCGCTTGTCCCGCCTCGGTTCAAACCGAATGTGCAGCAATCTATTCACGCCGGGGATTTTACACGCGTGACTTCAGGGGTTCACGCCGAGGTCTGTAAGACTGCCTTCTTCTGATCCACCACGAGTACGCGGCCGAGCGAAAATGAAGGTCAGAAGCTCTGGGGGGTCGAGGCAGGAGAGGACGATTCGGTGGTGGACCGGTTCACTCCACATTCACAGAAACCTATGTGGAGCACGGTAGTCAAACTCCCTCTGACAGCCCTCTCTCTATATTATGACTCAATATATATTATTATTATTAATATATCACAGTTGAGCTGGTGTATCAGCTCCTGGGAGGCCGCGGGGCTCGCTAATTAGCCAACACACATAACGTAACAGCAAAGAAGAAGAAGAATTTATTTCAATGAAAACGCTTTGAAAAGTTTCACGGCTCACCCAAGCGCTTCGAACCTCGTTGCAGTTTTCATCAATCCGGGGATGAACACAACTCTGCCGCAAACGAGTGCTTTCTCTTAGCCTCCTGACATTCAAGAACCCATTCAGCATTCCCAAATCCCAATTCCATCCCATCGCTCGATTCATCTATCCATCCATTCATTGATTCATTCAGTCATTCATCAATCTATATCGGTGGATATTCATTTATCCTTCAATCATTGCATCAGCTCATCCATCAATCGATCTTCATTCATTGATTAATTCATCTGTACATCTACCATCCCTCCATCAATCCATCTATACATCCACCCATTGATCAGTTCATCCATCAATGCATCTTCATTGAATAATGAATCAATCAATCCATCTCTCTATGGATGCGATGCATTTTCGTCCATAGCTCGTTCACCGTCAGCAGCCGTGCTTCAGGAATGCTCAGGTCTCTTTGTACGCTTTCCTCCCAACGTCATGGAGATGCTTTGTTTGTCCTCGGTGAGAAGGAAGGAAGCCATGCGCTCTCTGTGTGTAAATGCGTGGGTCGCCGATTCTGCCGCTGTTTGTTTCTTCATCCCAATCGGTGGCTGCATGCACGGCCCTCAGACACGTCGCTCGACGTCTTGGCCACAGAAGACGCCGATCTTCGTCGAGCCTCCGCGGAGGTGAAGTGCACGTGAACGTTGGAACACGCAGGGAGAGCCTGGATTCCTTTGTAATGAGATTGGGTCGTTGGCTTCAGCAGTCGACCACCACAATCGTCACACCGCCACCACCGCCACACCGCCACCGCCACACCGCCACCGCCACCATCGCCACCAACACCACACCGCCACCACCACACCGCCACCGCCACCATCGCCACCACCACCACCGCCACACCGCCACCGCCACCATCGCCACCACCACCACTGCCGCCACACCGCCACCACACCATCGGCACCACCACCGCCCGCCCGCCGTCTTTTCAAGTCATCTGAGAGCACGATGGGGAACCGAACGGGGACACGGCCTCTAATCTCCCCGTCTCCGCTTGGATGTCTGCTGCTCCGCTGCTCGCTTTTGATGAGATTTTTCCACCCCCCCCTCAACGATCCCTCGCCTCCCTCCCCCTCCCCTCCCTCCCCTGCCGTCGTCGCCGGGGGTTCCGTCGTCGCCGGGGGGTCCGTCGTCGCCGGGGGGTCCGTCGTCGCCGGGGGGTCCGTCGTCGCTGTCGCTCGTTGTCTGTGTCCCCCCCACCACCCCGCCTCAGGCAGAGTCTCTGTGTTGTTCACCTGTTTAAAATGAATGAGGTCTTTTTCGTCTTCTTCTTGATTTATTATTTAAAAGGACACTTTCTTCCCGTAGCCTAAATATTGTAAATATTCTGATTGTGATCCCTCTAATTCATGTTATCTGTATTATTCTTCTGTATTTTTCATCGCCACTTTTTCATTTCACTGCACATCCTGTATGTGTATGTGACGAATAACGTTGTTGAATCTTGAATCTTGCATTTGGGTGTAGATATAAGCGTTATTACAGGTAAATCTACTGCACCATTCACAACAGTGCAATAAAAAACACGATAGCGACACAATATGCTGTTCATCTCTTAGATATAGGACTACAGGGCATTCAATAGTCATTGAATTGCATTTTTTCCTCATAATTCTCCTAAAACTACTGAGGCTATTCTTGGAACACTTTGTGCAAGGATGTGATTTGTGACAGCGCAAGTTCTT
>PIJE02003036.1:0-2500 GCA_002895965.2 Coryphaenoides rupestris | reverse complement strand
TGACTCACTCATTTTATTCCTCGGCTCACCGCTCATCCTCGATGTTTTCCTCTAAAGATCACTTCCTGGGGCTAACAATTTAATTACTAAGCCATCTGTATTCCACAAATGTCATTTTAGCATTCGAGGCGAGACGTTTGGTTTCTGGAGTTCGTATTTGCGTTGGCCGACGCAGATTCTGTGGGAAGGTACAAGTTTCCAGAGAGAGGCCAAAACCTCCCTCCATCCTGCATAATACAGAGTTCTGAATTCACTCTGAAATATTGAATAACAGTACAAGCGGACAATTGGTTGCTCGTAGTTATTCCTAACGATAAATCGGTCATCCGTGCGTCGCCTTGACGACGTGTGATCTTAGGCTTCGTAAACGCGTATACGGGCATTTATGGAAAAAACATCTTTTTCACGAGCTTTGGGTCGTGACCGAAAGAATGAGATCGCGGATACAAGCGGCCGAAATGAGTTTCCTCCGCAGGGTGGCTGGGCTCAGCCTTAGAGATAGGGTGAGGAGCTCAGACATCCGGAGGGAGCTCGGAGTAGAGCCGCTGCTCCTGCGCGTCGAAAGGAGTCAGCTGAGGAGGTTCGGGCATCTGATTAGGACGCCCCCGCCGGGCGCCTCCCCTTAGAGGTGTTCCGGGCACGTCCACCTGGGAGGAGACCCCGGGGCCGACCCAGAACCCGCCGGAGGGATTATATATCTCGTCTGGACTGGGAACGCCTCGGGATCCCCCAGGAGGAACTAGAGAGTGTGGCTGGGGGAGAAGGAAGCCTGGGGGGCTTTTATATCCTCCCCCTTCTCCCCTCCACCCCCCCACCCTCCATGGTAAAACAAAGTGCATTCATGAGTGGCCTGTTCGTCGTCAGTCCCAATAGGTTCCTCTTATCCCCTACGGACTGAGAATAATGTCCCTCTATTGAGATTGGAGATGACCAAACACTGGGATGTTTCCAAGGACCAATTATTTGGCTTCTACAGCCTGCCACGCAATATATTCCCCATTAATCTGAAATGGATCTTTGCGCCTTGCTGACATTTATAGAACAGGAATTCTTAATCCTAGTTTCAACAAACCTCCCACACCACGTGAAGGCCGAGAGAGACAACATGGTGTGAGCCGTGTGTCTCATAGGAATAGTAAACATAGAATTACAGCATAGCAGCAGGCGCAATAATAGTTGCTGTGATGGTGTGGCTTAAGACGAAGCACTGAAATGATCTGCAAAGTGGGTATTGAAAATGTTGAAAATGAGAATTGAGAGTTGTTTTGCCTTCAGGGGCAGGACAGTGAAGATTGACAGGAAAGTGGATTGAGAGAGAGGGAAGGAGACGCAGCAAATGACCACAGGCAGGAATTGAACCGGGGGTCACCAAGAGATGTTTTAGCCTCTGTGGGTGACGGACAGGGTGAGCAACCAAGCTGCCCGGGTGCTGAGCTTTAATATTACAATATAACATCAGATTTTTATATTTATTATTGTTGATTGAATTGTGTTACAGTATTAATAAGATAGTTGTGTATATTCGGTGTATTAGTACAGTCAAGGCAAACCTGTAACTCATCAAAACTCTCACTCTTTCTACTGCAGCAAAACAACATATAACATATTTGTACTGCAAGTACTCAAGAGATTGGCTTCAAAACACTGCAGTTCCAAGTTCTCCAAATGGTAGAAAGAACTATTTGGTCATTTAGCAGATTCTTTCATCCACAACATCACTGAGCAGGTAGGGGTTAGCTATCCTGCTCAGCGAGGCCTACAGCTCCACTGTCCAAACCCCTTTAAGGCTGGAAATCAACCACCCTAGGAAGTACTGGATGTGTAAGCATGAGATTGCACATGTGTGTATCACAAGACAACATTTGGGAGATTAACTAGTCATGTTGTTGTGAGTCACATTTTGACCATTTGACCACCAATATTTTTGCCAAGCTTTGGCCATATTCACAGTGGAGCTTACCTATATTTTGTAACTTTTCACGTTAGATACAGGGGCTATGTTTTAAAAAAGGAATGAAACGAGTTGGTGGATGAATGAATATACAACTCTGTCACGCTTCAAGAGATGAGGCGTCGTCGCTGCTAGAAGCTCATATGTTCAACCTGAAGCCCCAATCTCATGCGCAATAAATGAATTATTATAGGCATGTCAGGATGCAAGGTTTCTTAGGCTGCGCATCGAGAAAACAAATCCTCATTTTACAGTTCCTGACTAGAAGGCAATATTTCTGAATCTGTGTTTTCTTCTGCTTGTATTCTCTTTCAAGTGGACATGTGCAATGTAGAAGTAAAAAATATTATGTGCTTAACAATATGATGTCTTCAAACGCATCTCTTGGAGTACAACTGCACACAATGTGATTTATCTCTTGTTAACTCCTCCTGAAGAGCATTTGACAACCCAACATTATGAGCAGTAATTGCCATTCATGGACAAATTGCTCCACCGTGACCCTCCCGCTTCAAAACTGATATTTTCACAATTGGTGCTTTCTTTGAA
>PIJE02003035.1:29225-31725 GCA_002895965.2 Coryphaenoides rupestris | reverse complement strand
CCTCCTCATCTCCTCCTCACATCCACAAGATGCAGCGACCTCCTCACCTCCTCCTCACATCCACAAGATGCAATGAACACCTCCTCCTCACATCCACAAGAGCCAGTAAACACCTCCTCCATCTGACCTTCAGACGTACAGAGACAGGTCATTAAGGAGCAGGTAGGGGTTAGACAGTACAGAGACAGGTCATTAAGGAGCAGGTAGGGGTTAGACAGTACAGAGACAGGTCATTAAGGAGCAGGTAGGGGTTAGACAGGACAGAGACAGGTCATTAAGGAGCAGGTAGGGGTTAGACAGTACAGAGACAGGTCATTAAGGAGCAGGTAGGGGTTAGACAGTACAGAGACAGGTCATTAAGGAGCAGGTAGGGGTTAGACAGTGAATACAGAGACAGGTCATTAAGGAGCAGGTAGGGGTTAGACGAGTGAATACAGAGACAGGGTCATTGGAGCATTGGTGTTGGGAAGATTTCCGCAGGGGAGTCCCGACGTGGACATGAGTCGAACACAGGCTGCTGGAGAAGCGGCTGTGTCCGGAAGTGACCCGGGTGGGACGACGCCCAGCTCGGAGCGGAAGAGGGCATAAAGACACCACACGCATAGAAAACGGGGGGCCCTGACTGCGGTGTTGATTTGTAACCTTGCGGTGTACATGTGTTGGGGACACGCCACCGATCGGGTTTGGTTGTTGGAATGGGGTGACGTGAGGCAGGGCTGAACCGGTTATCTGATTGAAACAGCTCTGTAATGAATGAGGATCGCTTGGCGCGATATAGTCCAATGCTTATAGTAGGGGCTGTCGGCCTTTCACCTGTGATGTTGTGTTTCCGGCTCGCGTGTTTAGCGTCTCTCGGTTTTGATAAGCATCTGTGGTTCGTTCACGTGCAGGTGCTCGCACCAACACCCGGGGCCCACCGCCCATTCTATTACGCAGCGGGCCCCGCCTAAACACCACAGAATGGGTGCGCGCGGGCCGAACCTCTCATCACCCAGACTGGGGTTGATGGCCACAACTACACCAGCGTTATTTGTATTATATCTATATACATACAGCATATATATACATATATATATAAAATACAATATATATATATGTTTGTACAAATAAACCGTTTAATACAGGCTGGGTGGATGACTGACTGACTGACTGACTGACTGACTGACTGACTCTCCCGTTCATCCACATAGTTTCTTTTAATATACTTCATTATAATCAGCAAATGGGTGGTGGCTCAACCTGTGTGTGTGTGTGTGTGTGTGGGTGTGTGTGTGTGTGGGTGCAGACATAATTATTTGCGTACAGAAGTGATACTTGCGCTCATGTGTATGCACCAGGGACTTTGAGCTCGCACGAAAGGTATAATTATTTGCCAGTACGGTAGGACTAGACACGAAGATAATGTCCTTCGGGATTAATACTTTTAGCTGAACGATAATCACTAAGATAGGAGTTTCTAGTGTGTGTTGCTATACTCGGTAAGTGGGGCAAGTGAGGCGAGGGCCAAGTAGGGAAATTCGAGAGAGACGACAGTGTGAGAGATTGAGCGCGGAGTACCCAAGAGAAGAGGAGCGACGACAGTCAGCTGGAGATTTGGAAAAAGAGTGAATAGGGTGGTGGGGTTGGTGGAGTGGAGATTGGGTTTTTATATCCCCCCTGTCTGCTGCCAACCGCCCCCAAGGCCATGGCGGCGGTTATCGTGTGGCGTTAAATATTAGTGGTACTTCATTTGCTGGTATTATATGCCGTCGTTAATAGTCGGATTGACGAGGGATAGTAGGTAGAAGTGTGGTACGGAGGTAGGCTCCCGTGGGACCATAACGGGTTCGATACAATAACGGGGCGGTGGTGTGGATTTGGCACATCAATAAGCGCTCCATTCTATTACATCTGGGGTCCTGTACTTACAAAATGCCTAGCTTCCTTAAACTAGTTAATTACTCCTTCAACGGGATCTTTATCTTCCCTGTGCGTGATAAGGGTTGTGCAATGAGACCAGTGGGGACGGGAGATGTATTCAATGTGGGCTTGGACAGGAGACGACCCACCCTTCCCTTGGTACCTTGTGTTTCAGGTGCGGATGAGAGATGAATGGGTATGTGTAGACGGTGTCGGGGTGGAAAGGGAGGAGGAAAGGGGTTCAAAATTGATAGTGAAGTTGGAGGGTCGTCCTCAGACTATGTTATCATTTTACGAGTCTAAATATATACCCAACTAGATTTTCGAGTGTTGTGGGATTGTAAAAATTAACCTCCAGCTGTATTAAGTTTTCGTTCGCTTGATTTAGGCTGGTTCTATCTTTTTGGTTCAATTATGCCCTCTCATTTTTTTTTCTTTCTTTCTCTTCTCTCTCTCTCTCTCTCTCTTTGTCGTTTTTCTTTTTTTGCTGCCTTTTCTCTATCCGTCCCGCGCCCGGTCGTTTAGGCCATTCTTCTTCGTCGCGTCTTGTTCTCTACTCGCGCGTCGGTGGGTCGCGTCGTCATCGCTTTGTTGATGATCC
>PIJE02003035.1:17500-26516 GCA_002895965.2 Coryphaenoides rupestris | reverse complement strand
TTATCACTCTCTCTCGTATTTCCATATTCTCTCACAGACTTACACTGTAATGTTCGCCTCTCTCTCTCTCTCTCTCTCTCTCTCTCTCTCTCTCTCTCTCTCTCTCTCTCTCTCTCTCTCTCTCTCTCTCCATTGTGCTGCCTTTAACCTTTGTCTCAGCTGCATGTATGGCTCTCTCACCCTCCACCTGTGTCTCTCGCTCCTCGGTCTGTCAGAGCGGGAAGCTGCTGCTGCTGCTGCTGCTGCTGCTGCTGCTGCTGCCGTCCATTCTAACGGGACTCTGTGTGACCTGCGAGTTCAGACAAGCTGGAGAGAGGAGGGAAGGAGAGAGAGAGGGAGGGAGGGAGGGAGAGAAGGAGAAGAGGGAAAGAGGGAGGGAGGGAGAGAGGGGAGGGAGAGAGGGAGGAGCGAGGGAGAGAGGGAGGAGGGAAGGCAACAAGAATAAAAAGGAAAGCGTGAAGAAAGAGAGGAATACTTAATGTCAAACATAAAAATATTTGACGAGAGAGACATCATAATACATCAAAAGCATCGATTGTAATGTTCTATGATCTACAGTCAATGGCAGCTCCTGAATCCTCCATGAAGCCACGAAACTCCAGCCATTACCATGACAACTGCACCATCTCCATGACAACAACAACACCATCATCATCATCATCACGGCGACAACAACCATTACCGTGGAAGCTGCACCATCACCATGACAACCATCACCAAAGCAACACATCTAACGCGTCTCCGCTGCAACACCCGGGAGGACCTGAAGACGCCACAGTACACCTCCACCAACTCCACCACCGCTTACACCTCCTCTCTGTCTCCCTCCCTCTCTCTCTCCCTCTCTCTCTCTCTCTCTCTCTCCCTCCCTGGCATGTAACCTAACCAGTTGTGATTGGCGCAAGTATCACTTCTGTACGCAAATAATTATGTCTGCACCCACACACACACACACCCACACACACACACACACACACAGGTTGAGCCACCACCCATTTGCTGATTATAATGAAGTATATTAAAAGAAACTATGTGGATGAACGGGAGAGTCAGTCAGTCAGTCAGTCAGTCAGTCAGTCAGTCATCCACCCAGCCTGTATTAAACGGTTTATTTGTACAAACATATATATATATATGCTGGTGTATGTTGTGCATATGACCCAGGTCTGGGTGATGAACCAACATTCTGTGGTCGGGTGTTGTGTTGTCGTGTGGGCAGACTGCACATGAACACACAGAGCAGAACAAACACACATCACAGGTGAGGACGCTCTTTAGATGGAATGGATCTCGTTCATAAAGAGCTTCACAGTATCGCCTCACGTTCACCCATTCATACACCGACGGTGGTGTCAACCATGCAAGGTAACAACCAACATGTCAGGGTTAGGTGGTGTCTTGCTCAGGGACACCTCCACACGTCGCTGTCTCACCCCTGTCTAACCCCTACGTGCTCCTTAATGACCCGTCTCTGTACTGTCTAACCCCTACCTGCTCCTTAATGACCTGTCTCTGTACTGTCTAACCCCTACCTGCTCCTTAATGACCCGTCTCTGTACTGTCTAACCCCTACCTGCTCCTTAATGACCTGTCTCTGTACTGTCTAACCCCTACCTGCTCCTTAATGACCTGTCTCTGTACTGTCTAACCCCTACCTGCTCCTTAATGATCTGTCTCTGTACTGTCTAACCCCTACCTGCTCCTTAATGACCCGTCTCTGTACTGTCTAACCCCTACCTGCTCCTTAATGACCCGTCTCTGTACTGTCTAACCCCTACCTGCTCCTTAATGACCCGTCTCTGTACTGTCTAACCCCTACCTGCTCCTTAATGACCCGTCTCTGTACTGTCTAACCCCTACCTGCTCCTTAATGACCCGTCTCTGTACTGTCTAACCCCTACCTGCTTTGCCCACAAGGTGATGAAGCAAAATTAAAAATCTTGATGAACAAAGGAGGAGGAGGGGGGGAGGAGAGGGTGTAGTTGTGGCCATACTTCTCTGACAGCCCAAGCAACATACCACACATTCACCATACTGGGTGTGTTTACACACACACACACACACACACACACACACACACACACACACAGACACATACACACACACACACACACACACACACACACACACACACACACACACACACACACACACACACACACACACACACACACACACACACACCAGACCAGACACACACCACAATTAGATACAAAACTTCCGCCTACTGTGTGTATAAGTGTGTGTGTGTGTGTGTGAGTATCAAATACATACATATATATAAACTGTATATAGTGTACAGTGTATATGTGTCATACCATCACAGTACCACATAGTACAATAATAATTGTACTACTTACAAATACACGCCTACACACATACAGTTAGAGTCTGGGGTGGGTGGGGCTGCAGCCTCACCTGGTGGCCCAGTTAGAGTCTGGGGGGGGGGGGGCTACAGCCTCACCTGGTGGCCCCAGTTAGAGTCTGGGGGGGGGTGGGGCTACAGCCTCACCTGGTGGCCCAGTTAGAGTCTGGGGTGGGTGGGGCTACAGCCTCACCTGGTGGCCCAGTTAGAGTCTGGGGGTGGGTGGGGCTACAGCCTCACCTGGTGGCCCAGTTAGAGTCTGGGGGTGGGTGGGGCTACAGCCTCACCTGGTGGCCCAGTTAGAGTCTGGGGTGGGTGGGGCTACAGCCTCACCTGGTGGCCCAGTTAGAGTCTGGGGTGGGTGGGGCTACAGCCTCACCTGGTGGCCCAGTTAGAGTCTGGGGTGGGTGGGGCTACAGCCTCACCTGGCCCAGTTAGAGTCTGGGGTGGGTGGGGCTACAGCCTCACCTGGCCCAGTTAGAGTCTGGGGTGGGTGGGGCTACAGCCTCACCTGGCCCAGTTAGAGTCTGGGGTGGGTGGGGCTACAGCCTCACCTGGTGGCCCAGTTAGAGTCTGGGGTGGGTGGGGCTACAGCCTCACCTGGTGGCCCAGTTAGAGTCTGGGGTGGGTGGGGCTACAGCCTCACCTGGCTCAGTTAGAGTCTGGGGGGGTGGAGCTGCACACCTGCATTGGCTAATCAGTGCACCACAGGTTAAGTCAGCCACCAGCACACACACACTCAGTTAAAGCCACATTATGTGTTTCATAATTAGTATTTTTTTCCGTGTGTGTGTGTGTGTGTGTGTGTGTGTGTGTGTGTGTGTGTGTGGACAGAGGCACTTATATATCTTTAAAACACATCCTTTTTTTTTTTTCTCTCTCTCTCTTTCTTCCCCCTTTTAACTGCTTGCCCGTCTGGAATGGAGAGAGAGAGGGGAGAGAGAGGAAGAGAGAGAGACATAGAGAGAAAGAGAGGGAGAGAGAGACATAGAGAGACAGAGAGACAGAGGAGAGAGAGAGACATAGAGAGACAGAGAGGGAGAGAGAGAGATTTGTAATTAACAAGTAAGCAATTCATTGACAATTGTAAATTAGATTTGTTTTGTTTCGTTTCCCCCATGACAATAAAGTTATTTACATTGAAATTGAAATTAAATTAAATTCCATTGAGAGACATAGAGAGGCAGAGGGAGAGAGAGAGACATAGAGACTCAGAGAGAGAGAGAGAGACATAGAGACCACAGAGAGAGAGAGAGAGAGAGATAGAGACTCCGAGAGAGAGAGAGAGAGAGAGAGAAGAGAGAGAAGAGAGGAGGACATAGAGACAACAGAGAAGAGAGGAGAAGAGAGAGAGAGAGAGACATAGAGACTCAAGAGATTTTGAGTTAGAGCGGGAGAGAGAGAGAGACATAGAGACTCAGAGAGAGAGAGAGAGAGAGTAAACCGGTCCAACAGGTACTGGGGGCCTCTCCCTCTCCCTCACCCTCACCCGCTCCCTGTCACCGTTATGTCTGCGGCGCATGCGCGGTGGCCGCCGCTTCCTGCTTTTAAATGAGTACCTGGAGCTCGAGCCGCGGAGTGTAGAGGAGCCCGCGAGCCGCGCGCACCGCCGTTATATACCCCGCGAGCGCACCTGGACTCACCTGGACTCACCTGAGGACGCACCTGGACGCACCTGGACTCACCTGGACTCACCTGAGGACGGGACTCACCTGGACTCACCTGGACGCACCTGATGGACTCACCTGGACGCACCTGAGGACGCACCTGGACTCACCTGGACTCACCTGAGGACTCACCAGGACTCACCTGGACTCACCTGGACTTACCTGTACGTAACGGGACTCACCTGGACTCACCTGAGGACTCACCTGGACTCACCTGGTCTCACCTGGACTCACCTATACGTAACGGGACTCACTTGGAGCGCACCTGGACTCACCTGAGGACTCACCTGGACTCACCTGAGGGCTCACCTGGACTCACCTGGACGCACCTGGACGTAACGGGACCCACCTGGACTCACCTGTACGTAACGGGACCCACCTGGACTCACCTGTACGTAACGGGACGCACCTGAGGACTCACCTGGACTCACCTGTACGTAGCGGGACCCACCTGGACTCACCTGGACTCACCTGGCCGCAGCCTTCCGGACTGTTACCCGGGTCTCAGGCTGCTGAGAGTAACGGACTGTGGTTGTTGTTGCTGTTGTTGTCTACCTGGAGCCGTCCTCCCGCCGCCAGGTAACCAGGACCCGACCCACCCAGGACCCGGAGCCACCCAGGACCCCGACCCACCCAGGACCCGGAGCCACCCAGCACCCGGAGCCGCCCAGGACCCGGAGCCACCATGCCCCGGGCCTTCCTGGTGAAGAAGAGGTCCGGCGCGTCTCCCGGGAAGCGGAGCTGGAGCGACGTGTCGGACCTGGAGCGCGGAGACGTGTACGTCCCAGGTGAGACTCAGACATTTTGTTTAACGGGCCGAACATAACGGGACCCACCTGGGGTCTACCTGGGACCCAGCTGGGGTCTACCTGGGACCCAGTTGGGGTCTACATGGGACCCACCTGGGGTCTACCTGGGACCCAGCTGGGGTCTACCTAGGGTCTACCTGGGACCGAGCTGGGGTCTACCTGGGACCCAGCTGGGGTCTAAGTGTTCGGGTTCTAGACTCTGGTTCTGCTTCATCAGACAAACGGAAAAGTTAGAAGTTGACAAACAGGTTTGAGTCTAATGATCAGACTGGAGGAGTAAACTAGATATACATATAATTAGAGATGTATACACATCTACATAGAAATATAGTTATACATATTTATATATATATATATATTATATGTAGATTTTATATATAACTATATTTCTATGTAGAATGTATACACATCTACATAGAAATATAGTTATACATATTTATATATATATATATATATAATATTTAGATGTGCATATCTACATATCTATATCTATATAGATATGTATAACTGCGTGTGTGTGTGTGTGTGTGTGTGTGTGTGTGTGTAACGGCTCACCTGGCTGCTAGAGCCCGGGTATAAAGGCCACCTTTAACCCCCCGCTGAGCACACCTCTATCTGAACATGTGAACCGTTATGACACAGAAGGGTGTGTGTGTGTACCTGTGTGTGTCTGTGTGTGTGTCTGTGTGTGTGTGTGTGTGTGTGTGTGTGTTTAACGGGTCGGTGAGTGCGTGCGTCTTGTACTCTTCTTGTTGTGTTGGTGGACGTCCCGGAAGCTTGTTGGTGTGTAGACCTGCTGAGAGAGGTGGAACACACAGGTAGATCTGTGTGTTAATAACGTTAATCTCTCTCTCTCTCTCTCTCTTTACCTCTTTACCTCTCTCTCCCTCTCTTTACCTCTCTCTCTCTCTCTCTTTACCTCTCTTTACCTCTCTCTCTCTCTCTTTACCTCTCTCTACCTCTACTCCCCCTCTCTCTCCCACTGGCTTTAAGAACAATTGCATTGTTGAGCTCTCAGTATCAGATAACAAGTAACGGGCTACACCCTGGACCCCCCCCCCCTCATCCCCACACCCTTTACACACACACACACACACACACACACACACACACACACACACCCTACCCCACCCCCTCCATCACCGTTAACTTTCAATAATTAACATTAACATCCTCTCTCTCTCTTAGTCTCTGTGTCTCTCTCTCAACTCATGTAGAGAGATGTTAATATATATTAACTTGCATCTCAACATGAAATCTTCAGTCTCTATCTGCTGAGACGGTATCTCCAGGTAGGATATGGTGAGAGAGAGCTGAAACAATGTGTGTGTTGTGTGTGTGTGTGTGTGTGTGTGTGTGTGTGTGTGTGTGTGTGTGTGTGTGTGTGTGTGTGTGTGTGTGTGTGTGTGTGTGTGTGTGTGTGTGTGTGTGTGTGTCTCTCCCCCTCTCTCTGTCTCTCTCTCTCTCTGTGTGTGTATGTCTCTGGTATGTGCCGTTACTTGATGTACCTGCCTGACTTGTACCGCTACCAACACACACACACACACACACACACACACACACACACACACACACACACACACACACACACACACACACACACACACACACACACACACACACACGCAAGTGTTTTGTGGCGTGACAGTTAAGCTACACAGAAGTGACATTGGGCCAAACCGCTAGAGGTGGTTGATATATAGATATATGTATAGATATAGAGCTCGGCCTGTGTAATGACGATAATACCTTTTGTTTGCAGACTGTACTATGTAATATATAACTGCACTAAAGCTATAACTCTATAGTACAGCTGCCCAATGGCAGAGGACTCTGCTACAGACAGAACATCAGCAATATAACCATATAATACGATGTAACTATGCCAAATGTATAATAGAATATAACTACACAATGTCATAGACTGTCTCTGTATAGCATTCTATCGCAGGAATATTATATTAGATAAGATCGAACTTTATTAATCCTGAAGGAAATTCTTGTGCCGGAGGTTGCTCAAAAATACCAACAACATAAGAATAAAAACACTAGAACAATATATGTACATATATGTATAAGCCTAACAGAATTACAGTAAAAGTAAGTAACTATCATATCTATATACTGTATATACCAGTATATAGATATACTATATAACCCAGTGTGTCCCCAGGTGTACAGCAGGATAATAACGGATCAGTACGACGCATGTATAGCTGGCCGACTGTAATATCTAGCACACCTTAGGTAAACACATGCACACGCACACACACACACACACACACACACACACACACACACACACACACACACACACACACACACACACACACACACACACACACACACACACACACACACTGTCCTTATCAAACATACACTTTGTTGACCGTGTGTTTGATAGCTAGTCAGCTCGTGGTTTTAACGAGGATGGAGTCAGAACGAGACCATTAGAGAGGAGACACTGAGGCTGCTCACACACACACACACACACACACACACACACACACACACACACACACACACACACACACACACATTGGCAGGCCATGCGTGTGTGTGTGAGCAGTAAGAATAAGAGAACAAACAACGTGACGGAGATAATCAGCCAATAGGACGCGCCGAGCCCTCGTTTAACCAGGAAGCAGAAATACTGGATTTAGAAACCACACACACACACACACACACACACACACACACACACACACACACACACACACACACACACACACACACACACACACACACACACACACACACACACACACACACACACACCACACTCAATGCCGTCTGGGAGCTTTTTTAAGAAAACAAGCCCAGCTTAATAAGTGACAACGTTTGCATATTGATCCTAAAACATTTATCTACTTCCTCCTTCCCAGCATGATGAGTACCTGGATGCTGTCCAGTAGGATATAAAGTACGACTTGGTTCTACTGGTCTACTGTAGACGGGAGCTCTGACGGGATGCTAGTGTCCGCTAGTCTGCTCCTATCTCCGCTACGCCAAACTCATGTTTGCATGTGTTTTCATCGCACCTTGAGCTAGCAGCCTCAACACACACACACGCACGCACGCACGCACGCACGCACGCACGCACTGCACGCACGCACGCACGCACGCACACACACACACACACACAGACACACACACACACACACACACACATGCACACACACATAAACACATTCAAGTTAAAGTGTTTTTCCAAAGCTCCAAGCTTTGGTTTTTCCAAGCCAGGTTTGTAGCGAGGCACTACAGGTTATTTTACATTTAAGTGCTTGTCTCTCCGTCTCTACCGTGGCTCCTCCCACTTCCAGGCATCTGTCAGAATGTTGTCGCGACCGGTTTACTAGCGGGGTGGTGGCAGGACACCAGGACCAGAACAGGTGTTGCGGGCCGACTCGCCTGAGCTCCGTCTACCTGAGAGCGCGTGGCGGCGGCGGCGGTGGCTCCTTTAACCTGCGGGCTTTGATACGTGCTGCTCTTTAAACGTCTGGATGCTGGTGTGTCCCTGTCTCAGTGTGTGGACCTCCTGGCTGTAGTCATGTGGGTCAGGGTCAGGGTTCGACTGGAGGAGGGAGGAGGGAGAAGCGGGGGGGGGGGCGGGGTCGTTGGGTCAGTCGGTCCATGACTTCACCTGTCAAGGTGTTTTAAACTCCTCCCCCCTGAAGGTTTGGAAGGAGGGGGGGGGGGGGGGGGTGTTTATGAGGAGTGTTGATGTGAGGTTCTTCCTGGTGTCACTGTGGGGTGATCCTGGACCCTGCTACACCTCCACCCCCACCACCACCTCCTCCTCCACCTCCACATCAACTGCCACCACCTCCTCCACCTCCTCCTCCTCCTCCTCCTCTTCCTCTTCTTCTTCTTCCTCCTCCTCCTACTTTGTTCCTACTGGTTGGTTCGGTACTGTCTTCATTGACATGAAAATATGTAAAACAGATATAGTACACACACACACGCCACATCCACCCACACCCCACACACACCACACACACACACTATCGGAGTGTTTGGTGTGGCAGGGCCTGACGCAGGTCAAGCCTGTCTAACCCGGTAGCACCAAGTGTGTGGGAGCGTGGTGCGGCCTTTTGTTATGTAGAGCATCGCCGCACGACACACAAACACTAGATGCACACACAACATCCACCCACCCACACAGCACACACACA
>PIJE02003035.1:5000-15000 GCA_002895965.2 Coryphaenoides rupestris | reverse complement strand
TGTCAAATTGGATTAGGATTAGGATGATCTCTTACTTAATAATGTCCCTCATGAGTTCATGAGCTCCACTTTGTTCTGAAATGGTAAATAAATAAACTAAAACTTGCACGTTTACTGTGTTATTGAGATGTTTCCAAGTCACTACTGCACACAAATACACAATTAAATACCTTAATGTTAGTATTACAGCGACATACAGTATACCTCTTTAGTACTTTAGAACATATCTTGTACTTGTAGATTTCGTTTTTTTCTGTAATTAAATGTTTTGTCTATTTATATTTCACTTTTTACCAACATTTTTCTTTTTCTTTCGTTTGATTTTTAAACTGGCGACATTAATGTTTGTTTTTCCATGGCAATAATTAGAGAGAGAGAGAGAGAGAGAGGTACGTGAAGAGAGAGAAAGAGGGAGAGGGAGAAAGAGAGGGAGGGAGGGGAGAGAGGGAGGGAGGGGGTGAGAGAGAGAGAGGGAGGTAAAAAGAGAGAGAGGGAGGTAGAGAGAGAGAGAGAGAGATAAAATGAGAGAGAGGGCAGAAGAGAGAGGTAGAGAGAGAGAGAGGGAGAGAGAGAGAGAGAGAGAGAGGGAGGTAAAATGAGAGAGAGGGAGGAAGAGAGAGGTTTCCTCGGCTCCTCTGGATTCCTGCCCCGTGTCGGGTCTTGTCGGAGGACTCCTCCCTGCGGGACCCGGGGCGATGTGAGGAGGTGTGAGGAGTAACGGTCTCTCCTCCAGAAGGCCCAACAACAACAAAAACTAGTGACGAGTGACTCTATGGTGTGTTGTGCAGACAGACATGACGATAAATAACATAAAGATGATCAGATGTCTCCTACTTTATGGGCAGCAGTTAAAAACAGATTAAGACATGAACATGAAGAGGAACAACTATCAAGTTAATCAAGTTAATCATAGATAGACAGTGAGCTACATGTAATCACAATCACAAGACAGTTGATGGGGTAGACATGATAAACATGATTGAAACTATGACACTAAATGAACACAAAAGGTTTCCTATGTGTATTTATGTTGTATTGTGTTATATTTATATGATATATGATGTGTCTCAGGTGTAGTGACCGCGGGCCGGACGCTAGAGGGCGCAGTCTGCCGCCGCACTGGCGTGGGGGGCGTTACTTCCTGGACACGTGACGTCAACACGGAAGTGATGTTTGAAGACTGAGCGTGGCGGGAGAGAGAGAGAGAGAGATCCTGGTAATTAATACACTGACTAGATTATACACACACACATACATGTATATATATATATATACATATCTATATCTATATATATATATAAACACACACACACACATATATAAACACACATCTTCTAACAGTGTTGTCATCCTTTCCCTTCAGATCGGACGGCATGCCGGAAGCGGAAGCGGTCCGGTTGGGCCGGAAGCGCGCCCTCCCGCGGTCCCCCAACCCGCTGTTCGTCCGCTGGCTCACGGAGCTGAGGGACCAGTGCTCCCCTCGCCTCTCCTCCTCCTCCCCCTCTGCTCCCCTCGCTCTCCTCCTCCTCCTCCTCCTCCCACTCTGCTCCCCTCCTCCTCTCCTCCTTCTTGTAAATCGTGACCGATATGTAATGTAATTGATATATTCTCTGACGCACACACCTTGTTGGGTGGTGCCAGGCTGTTGTTGTCAGATCGCCCAGCAGGGGGAGCTCCTTCAGGCAGAGAGTGGATGGGTGCGTCTGGACCTGCAGCAGAGGAAGAGACACACTCCGATATGACTCACGGCTGCATTCCAATTGTCCTTCTGTAGCCGGTCTTACCCCTCCTGTATCGTTACTGTCTAACCCCTACCAGTGAATACTACTAGCAGTACCGGTGAGTACTGACCGTGCTCTCTGTAGTACCGCTGTAGTTTCTCGTCCAGGAGCTTCACGATGCCGTCCCCAAAGTTCTGCAGGATCTTGGCCTCGCGTGCGTTCTGCAGGGGCAGCGGGTACTTCTGCAGAGAGCCCAGCGCCTGGGGAGAGACCACCAACACCGTCACCACCACCACCACCACCACCTCCTCCTCCTCCTCCTCCTCCTCCATCACAGTGCTGCTAGTCTCTGATAAACTAGACTCAGAAACACGAGGTTAGTGTTTGTGTGTTCAGCAGGGCTCCCGTCTAGGGCTGAACAATATGGAGGACAGAGACACCCTGTTGTGATGATATCTGACAGATTCTGCTGTCATATGAAGAGCTGTTAGAGGGACGTCGCACCACCTCCATCACCACCTCCTGCACACCACCTACCTCCTCCACCACCACCACCTCCATCACCACCTCCACCACCTCCATCCACCACCTCCATCACCACCTCCATCACCACCACCCTCCATCACCACCACCACACACCACCACCACCACCATCACACCACCTCACACACACCACCTCCCTCACACACACCATCACACACACACACACACACACACACACACACCACACACCATCACACACACCCCTCCACACACACACCACACACCCCTCTCCTCACACACACACACACCCACCCACCCTCCACACCACCCCCCCACCACACTCTCTCCCACACCCACCCCCACCACCCCACCCCACCCCACCACCACCACCACCACCACCACCACCACCACCACCACACCACCACCCACCACCCACCCACACACCACCACCCACACACCACACCACCACACCACCACAACACCACCACACGTCTCTCACACACACACACACACACACACGTCTCTCACACACACACACACACGTCTCTCTCACACACACACACAGTCTCTCACACACACACACAATCTCTCACACACACGCACACACACACACGTCTCTCTCACACACACACACACCAGCTCTCTCAACATCCTCCACATCTCTCCCTCCTCCCTCTCCTCTCCTCCCCCCCTCTATCCTCCTCCTCTCTCTCTCCTCCTCCTCTCTTTCCCTCCTCTCCTCTCCTCCCTCTCCCTCTCTCTCTCTCTTCTCTCTCTCCCTCTCTCCTCTCCTCTCCCTTCTCTCTCTCCCCTCCCCTTCCCCTCCCCTCCTCCTGCAGTGATAAACGAACAGCGGGTTGGGGGACCGCGGGAGGGCGCGCTTCCGGCCCAACCGGACCGCTTCCGCTTCCGGCATGCCGTCCGATCTGAAGGGAAAGGATGACAACACTGTTAGAAGATGTGTGTTTATATATGTGTGTGTGTGTGTTTATATATATATATAGATATAGATATGTATATATATATATATACATGTATGTGTGTGTGTATAATCTAGTCAGTGTATTAATTACCAGGATCTCTCTCTCTCTCTCTCCCGCCACGCTCAGTCTTCAAACATCACTTCCGTGTTGACGTCACGTGTCCAGGAAGTAACGCCCCCCACGCCAGTGCGGCGGCAGACTGCGCCCTCTAGCGTCCGGCCCGCGGTCACTACACCTGAGACACATCATATATCATATAAATATAACACAATACAACATAAATACACATAGGAAACCTTTTGTGTTCATTTAGTGTCATAGTTTCAATCATGTTTATCATGTCTACCCCATCAACTGTCTTGTGATTGTGATTACATGTAGCTCACTGTCTATCTATGATTAACTTGATTAACTTGATAGTTGTTCCTCTTCATGTTCATGTCTTAATCTGTTTTTAACTGCTGCCCATAAAGTAGGAGACATCTGATCATCTTTATGTTATTTATCGTCATGTCTGTCTGCACAACACACCATAGAGTCACTCGTCACCCAGGAAGGAGGAGGAGGAGGAGGAGGAGGAGCTGGGGGGAGGAAGAAGAGGCCGTATGTCCCCCAGAAGAGGTCAGGAGGCTACGCTGTCCTGCTGACCCTCTACCGACACTCCCAGGTGTGTGCCTGCATGTTACCTGTATACCTGTTCGTCACCTGTGTATATATATGTCACCTGTAACTACACGTGTGTGTGTGTGTGTGTGTGTGTTTACATCTACATCACATGCAGATCCCAGGTGACAAAGGTTACATGTTCAAGATGGAACTGCAGAATGAAGCCCAGCTCCTGTGTGACAAATCCTTCACTACGGTAACACACACACACAACACACACACCACACACACACCCCCGTTGCTTTCTCTTTTCTCTTATCCTTCACATATTTTCATTTCTTATCTTTGGTTTTGTCGCCCCCTGCAGCCAGAGCTGGGTAGTAAATATACGGCCTGGTCGTCTGTCAGCACACTGATCCAGAAAGAGCTGGTGGTGAAGACACACAACCCTGCAAGGTACACACACATTGTCACACACACACACACCCTCCCTCCCTCCCTCCCTCCCTCCCCCACCCACCATCTCTCTCTCTCTCTCTCTCTCTCTCTAGGTATGCTCTGTCGGAGGAGGGCTCCTCTCTGGCCGAGAGGCTGGCGTTGGGGGAGCAGGGGAGCAGCGGAGGTCAGGGTGGGGAAGATGGGAGGGAGGAGGAGGAGGAGGAGGAGGAGGCGGCGGCGGCGGCGGGTGTTGCTCCTGGCATGGTGGACCTCACTGTCAGCGATGAGGAGCAGGGGCAGGAGGAGGGCGGCGGCATAGCTCTGTGAGTATGAAGCCAACCGCAGAATGACGGACACCTGCGCTCGCTCAGCTCTCATTCCTCTCCCCCTCCCCCATCTCCAGGGCTGGGCCCAGCGGGGCAGGAAAGGCCCAGGCTTCAGGGCCCAGCGGGGCAGGAAAGGCCCAGGCTTCAGGGTCCAGCGGCGGGGGGCTGAGCGGGCTCCGCCTCCTCCCCGGAGACTATGACATCATCCTCTGTGTGGACTTCATAGAAACAACCGGGTAAGGTGATGAAGAGGAAGTGATGATGTGTGTGTGTGATGATGCTGATGAAGATGGTGATGATGTGTGTGTGTGTAGGGGCAGTAACCACCGCAAGCAGGACCTGGTCAAAGAGCTCCAGCGCAACGGCGTGACCTTTGACGTGAGGAAGTTAAACGTGGGCGACTTCCTGTGGGTGGCGCGCCAGAGGGTGGCCCCCGTGCCCGGTCAGCTGCGCGCGCCCGTCGCCATGGAGCTGGTCCTCGACTACATCATTGAGAGGAAGAGGATGGACGACCTGTGTGGGAGCATCATCGACGGACGCTTCCGAGAGCAGAAGGTCTGTCTGCCTGTCTGTCTGCCTGCCTGCCTTCACATCCATCCTCCTGTCTGTCCTTGTATGAGATTCTCGCTCTCTCTCTCGCTCTCTCTCTCTCTCTCTCTCAGTTCCGTCTGAAGAGGTGTGGCCTGTCCAAACCCATCTACCTGGTGGAGGAGTGTGGAACTGCAGCCGCACACCTGAGTTTACCTGAGGCTACACTACAACAAGCTATCATCAACACACAGGTACACACACACACACACACACACACACACACACACACACACACACACACCTGAGGCTACGATACAGCAAGCTATCGTCGACACACAGGTACACACACATACACCTGAGTTTACCTGAGGCTACGCTACAACAAGCTATCGTCGACACACAGGTACACACACACACCTGAGTCTACGCTACAACAAGCTATCATCAACACACAAGTACACACACACACACACACACACACACACACCTGAGGCTACGCTACAGCAAGCTATCATCGACACACAGGTACACACACACACCTGAGTTTACCTGAGTCTACGCTACAACAAGCTATCGTCGACACACAGGTACACACACACACCTGAGTCTACGCTACAACAAGCTATCATCAACACACAGGTACACACACATACACCTGGCAATTCGAGTGTGCGTGTGTGTGTGTACACACAGGTACACACACACACACACCTGAGTTCACCTGAGGCTACGCTACAACAAGCTATCGTCAACACAGGTGGTGGACGGCTTCTTTGTGAAGAGGGTTCAGGACGTGAGAGAGTCTGCAGCCTACCTGACCGTCATGACGCGATACCTGACCAAACTCTACCAGGTAACATCCCATAATAACACACACCTGACCAGGTAACATCCCATAATATCACACACCTGACCAGGTAACATCCCATAATATCACACACCTGACCAGGTAACATCCCATAATATCACACACCAGATACCATCCAGATTATTCTACACAATGAGGAGTGAGGACTGACTCCTCCTCGGTGAGTTAGTTAGTTAAAGTGCGTTCTCCCCCTCCTCCAGAACTGCCCCCTGGTGTGTCGCTCCCGGGAGCTGGAGGGAGACGGGGGGACGGAGCCCTCCCCCCTCTCCTCCTCTGGCCCCGCCCCTGGCCCCTCCCTCTCGCTCCTCTCCTTCGCCGAGTTCAACTACGGAGCCATCAAGAACAAGGTGTGTGTGTGTGTGTGTGTGTGTGTGTGTGTGTGTGTGTGTGTGTGTGTGTGTGTGTGTGTGTGTGTGTGTGTGTGTGTGTGTGTGTGTGTGTGTGTGTGTGTGTGTGTGTGTGTGTGTGTGTGTGTGTGTGTGTGTGTGTGTTCTAATGTTCACTGTGATTGTGATCCTAGTGCCAGACGGTGAGAGAAGTGTTCGCCAGGCAGTTGATGCAGATCAGCGGCCTGTCAGGTGACAAGGCAGTGGCCATCTTGGATCAATACTCAACCCCTCACAGGTAACTCACTCAGTACAGGTAACTCACTCACTACAGGTAACTCACTCAGTACAGGTAACTCACTCACGACAGGTAACTCACTCAGTACAGGTAACTCACTCAGTACAGGTAACTCACTCAGTACAGGTAACTCACTCAGTACAGGTAACTCACTCAGTACAGGTAACTCACTCAGTACAGGTAACTCACTCACGACAGGTAACTCACTCAGTACAGGTAACTCACTCAGTACAGGTAACTCACTCAGTACAGGTAACTCACTCAGTACAGGTAACTCACTCAGTACAGGTAACTCACTCACTACAGGTAACTCACTCAGTACAGGTAACTCACTCACTACAGGTAACTCACTCACTACAGGTAACTCACTGAGTACAGGTAACTCTCACTACTGTAGTGGATGTTGATGTCTCTCTCTCTCTCTCCAGTCTGCTGCGGGCGTACGAGTCCTGCCCCAGCGAGGTCCACCGGGAGAAGCTTCTCTCCAACATCAGATATGGGAAACTCAACAGGTGAGTGTCCTACTGGACATGTACTGTGAGCCGCTCAGGACTGACACGATCCGGTCCTCTGGCGCCCCCCCGTGGCCGTAGCGGGTACAACAGTAGTATCGCCATTATGCACATTAGTGGCACATGTGGTGCTATTTTTAATCTTAATCTTATTTAATCTGTCATTTTTTGGAATACAATATTCAACGTGATTCTGGGATTCACTGAAACCCTCTTGTGGGTCCTGAGGGGACCTCTGTCTGTACAGTGATGTCTGGTTCTGGTTCTGAAGGGTTCTGTTCTTCTGTCTCTGTGTCTGTACAGGAACATCGGACCAGCACTGAGCAGAACCGTTTACCAACTCTACTGCACACAAGGACCACTGTCATAACACACACACACACACACACACACACACACACACACACACACACACACACACACACACACACACACACACACTCAAACCTCCACAACACTAAGTGGGCTGTAAATACACTCCCATGTGATGCGTTGTCTGTCTCCTGTGAATGTGTATATACTGTTATCATATTTGTCCAATAAAGTAGACTACCTCATTTTCAGCACAATTCCTGTGGTGGTTGTGTTATTGTCGTGATATCGTAGTGGTAGAGAGTTCCCACTCTCTACCACTACGATCGATAACATGAGATATTACCTTGGCTGCTCGTGTTACGCATTAATCACAATCATCTTATGACAAGAAGGCCTATTGTCCTTCTCTCCTTGATATGATTCACAAAGTCTCGGCGTCACCTCTTACCTATTTAACAGCGTGTGCCAAGTGTGCGTTGCTTTATTGGTTGTCCTGAATTCCCCCCAGCGAGCCCACGAGGTCTAACTCCTCACAAGTCATAAAAAGTACAAATCACAAACTTTGAATCACAGGAGAGAAATGTTTTATTGTTGTAACACACACACACACACACACACACAGACACAGACACACACTCATATATAAATAGCATTTCAGGGGTGAGTCAGTTCTGGTCATGTGACTCCAGACCATCACAATAAAAGTGCCACTCAGCCAGTGTCTCTCAGTTTAATATGCATGTTAATTACAGGTTAATTACATGTTGATTCCGTGTCGTTGGGTGAAGTCTTCCAGTATAACATGTGAGAAACAGACGGGACAACAGCAGAGTTAGACGTGTGGTCTGTGAGACGTACACACCGGAGGACCTACAGCTTACTCTCATAAAAGACCAGCTCCTTCTCTGGACCAATCGCACGGCTCTCCTGAGGCTGGGCTCCGCCCCCTGATTCATCTGGAAACAGAGTGTCACGGAAAAACAAAGTTACACAGTAAACATTAAATATGAGTCCACCGCCACGGGATTATAAAGCTCTGTGTGTCTGTGTGTGTGTGAGTCTATATTATCCTAATAAAGCTGTGTGTGTGTGTCTGTGTACCTATGTCTGTGTGTGTGTGTCTATGTACCTATGTCTGTGTGTGTGTGTGTGTGTGTGTGTGTGTACCGGGCAGCGTTCTGTGCAGCATGCGGGGCCCAGCCAGGCCGATGCCCAGGGCCCCTATGGGAGCCGTGGCGAGGATGGCTAGCACGGCTACCGTTAGCACGTCCTGCCCGTAGCCAATCAGCTGCTCGTCCCCGCCCTCCCGCGCCATGTCCAGGGCCTTGGAGCCGATGGCCGCCTAAACACACACACACACGCACACACGCACACACGCACACACACATACACACACCTATAGCTTAGCATCACAGGACCACACACACACACACAGCTATAGCTTAGCATGACAGGACCACACACACACCTGTACGGTGGCTTTGGGTAACCAGGCAACAGCGATGAAGACTTTCTCTCGCAGGTTGAAGCCGGCCCAGTGGACCAGCAGATAGGTGACCAGCAGACGCAGGATCAGGCCCAGCACGATGCAGGCTAGACCTAGACCTGAGAGACAGACAGGTTAGACCTAGACCTGAGACACAGGCAGGTTAGATCTAGACTTGAGAGACAGACAGGTTAGACCTAGACCTGAGAGACAGACAGGTTAGATCTGAGAGAGGCAGACAGGGAGAGAGATAGGTTAGACCATGACCTGAGAGGGGCAGACAGGTTAGACCGTGACCTGAGAGGGACAGACAGGTTCAACAGTGAGAGAGAGAGAGACAGCTAGGTTAGACCTAGACCTATCTCAGTTCTAGGACCTACCGACGGTTCTGACGCTGAGCTTTGCTATGGTGATCTCTGCTCCAATCAGGCCGAAGAGGAGGGGCTGGAAGACGTCCCAGGACCGGCCCACCAGGGCTGCCACCGGGGCCTCGAGAGTCATGTGACAACATATACTTTACTATTACTTTCCAAGTCTTTACAGTCCTTAGGAGATGCGTGACGACCTACGTCTGGCCGTGCTGAAGGTGCTTCACCTTGTCGGTCTTCCAGGCCAGCGCGGCCAGGAAGGACAGGACCAGGGTGCTCAGACCTCCAGCTCCAGCGAACCCCACAACGTGGCTGAAGAACACCGAGAAGACGGACAGACCCAGCAGCATGGTCGCCCTGCGCACCACCACGTCCTCCTGGAGACAGACAGGCAGACGCGCACGAGACACACACACACACACACACACACACACACACACAGGCAGGCAGTAAGACACACAGACAGTCAGATAGACAGTAAGGCAGTAGGACAGAGTGAGTGACATGCGGACAGGCAGACAGACCTGGTCGTCGCTAGGGAACCAGCAGAGGAACGCTCCCAGGATGAGTCCGGCCACCACCCCTCCGGCCACCTCCAGCAACCCCTTCAGCAGGTTCATCCAGGTGGAGCCTGACCACCACCACCATTTCCATTCACATTTAGGGCATTTGTCAGACGCTTTTATCCAAAGCAACTTACAAAAAGTACATTTCGACAGAGAGACAGCAATATATCACT
>PIJE02003034.1:22296-48869 GCA_002895965.2 Coryphaenoides rupestris | reverse complement strand
TAACACTCTTCAGTTCTGATCAACTGGATCAAGTATCCCCCCCCCCCCCCCCCCCCCCGCAACAGGGTCGCCAGCTTCCCGTATCAACCTGAGCGGGGACCTGGCAGCACATGTGTGTGACCTGTGGAGCAGAAGGGCGGGAGGTCAGGGGGCCTACCCAGGGCGGCAGGCTCTGAGGGGCGAGGGACCACGGGCCTGGGCGCCGCCGGAACACCACCATGAGGCCCGGGGGCCACCTGGTCCTCGGACAGGAGCAGCTGGGAGAGGAGAGCAGAGTTAATGAGAGTGAGAGATGTAGAGAGTTTAAATGCTCAGAGAGAGTTAATGGTGAGAGAGTGATGAGAGCTATCATGAGTGAAGAGAGTGGGAGAGTTTTAATGAGTTATGAGAGACGTGTTGAGAGGAGTTATGAGTGAGAGAGGTTATAGGATGAGAGTGAGAGTTATGAGAAGAGTTTCGATGAAGTGGAGGGGAAAGGAGAGTTGTAATGAGTTAGAGTTAATGAGTGAGAGAGTGAGAGACGTTTAATGAGTGAGATAGTAGTGAGAGCTTGATGAGTGAAGAGGTGGAGAAGATTGATCAGAGAGAGTTTGATGAAATGGGTAGTCAGAGAGTTGTATGAGAAGTGAGAGAGTGGGAAGAGTAAGAGAGAGAGAGTATGCTGAATGAGCGAGGTAATGAATGAGAGGGTGCGAAGAGAGAATCTGAGAGGTCGTGCGCACGTAAATAGAGTGAGCCAGCGTGAGAATGTGAGTTGGCAGTGATGATGAGAGTCAATGAGTAGAGGAAGTGTAGGGAGTAATGAGTGAAGAGAGTGAATGAGTTAATGTTGGAGGGCGAGGAAGGAAAGCGGAAAGATGAGTGAAGGAGTGAGAGATTTTAATGAGCCAGGAGAGTGAGAGAAGGAGAACGCGAGAGACCAGGGTTGCTTCGAGGCTGGACACTTCAGGGCTGTGTGTGTGTGTCTCGTGGCTAGTGTGTGTCCGTGTGGTAGTGTAGTGCGTAGTGTGTTGTGTGTGTGTGGTGATGTGTGTGTGTGTGAGTGTGTGGTGTTGCAGGTGGTGATGTGTCGTGTTGTTATTGCAGCTCGCGCCTTAGCATTTCCCGCATCAGGACCATTTATGCCCTCCAATTACCTCCTACCGACCACCACCTCTGACCCTAATCCATTCCACGACCCACGTCCACACATTACCCCCCCCCGCCCTGCCACACCTCCACCCTATGAGGATCTCGCCAGGCCGGGGGCTTCCGATCCACCCAGAGCCTGGTGGGGGCTGGACGGCGGCTGCTCGTTGCGGCGACCTACGGATCGTGACGAGCCGCCGGAGGTGCACTGCGTCGGCGCCGGGTGCCGCTGCGCCGGGTGGCGTCGGGGCCCCAGGCCTCACTCGTCGCTGCGACGGACGCGCGAGGTCGTGCGAGGTCCCACAGGCGGGCGCACGAAGAAGCATCCCGGGGAGCCCTGTCGAGAGAGGCACGCCAGCAGGCTCCAGTGAGCCCCCCCCGAAGATCCCGACCCAACCTCACTGGTCCGTGTGTGTGTTCCATTAAGGCCCATCCTCCGGTGTGAGTGAGAACTAAACCCCGCCTCCCGGTGTGAGTAAAGAGACACAGAAAATCCTCCTCTTTTTTTTGCCTTTGTCTATGCTTAGATACATCGGTACGGGATGGTTCCTCTTGCTCAAGGGTACTTAGCATTGTTTAGCATATTGTGTTGGTGATGCACTCAGAATGGCACGTCTGCTCTTATCTCAGCTATTATGCAGGCAACCTAGCAATTATGAAACTCGTTCTATTAGCCTCGTAACTATGAATGCTCGAAACCTGCTCTATTCTTATCTTTATGTACCACAGCGATATATATTGCAGTCTCCTTCAACAAATGTACTCTTTGTAAAAGTAAAATATTCTTCAACGCTTAGAGGTAAAGGTAAAGCAAGGTAAAGATAGACTTAATTTTCGATTCAGCGTACCCCCATTCATATTATACAGTATGTTTGGACATTTGTGAAATGCATTCCAATGTGTTGAATATTTCATATTTACTTCTACATTCTCTCCTACTGTTGCGTATATTACATCAGTATATACACTGATGTAATATTACTCTCTGTTTACTCAAGGCCTTCATTCTTACTATGCTCAGAAGAAAGAATGTGATATTTGCTTGGTCATGATGATGATGATGATGATATGTTGACTGCGATATGCGTCACCATACAACCACCACCACAACAACAACAACCACAACAACAGTAACAAAAGTACAGGTGATACCGTAGCCATGGGCCACACAATACAAGCGCAAAAGCATGGACATTTGTACCTTTGTGCCTCAAGAACACAAGTATTATACTTAGAGTTCATCCACAAAGACACGCCTCGGATGGACGAATTCTAGTCCTTCCCATTTCCTACCTCGCTGGCTCCTGCTTTGCATATGCATGAGGCGGGGCGCTGGTCGGGGGAAAACGATCGCTAAGAACAGCTCCGGGGTGATTTAGCTTTAAACTTGTTATTTCATCCATCTTTATGAAATATGTCCTGCTTATTCATTCACTCCGCCTGGGCAGCCAGCCGCATGCTATTTTCTACTGCGGAAACTGTCTGTGTGTGTGTGTGTGTGTGTCTGAGTATGGCAGGGTGGAGCACGCTACGCCTGTTGTGTGTTCATTCGTACGACACACACACACACACACACAGACACACACACACACACACACACACACACACACACACACACACACACACACAGACACAAGCATGGTGATTTTACCATATTTTCAACTAAACCAAACCCCGAACACGGGACACTGGCAGATATTGGAGGATAACTGGAGTGAAAACGCAGGTTATCAATGTTTCATTAGAACAGAAGTTATTTCGGTCACGTCGGTAAAAATACTCGGCGTTCCACTGAAGGTAGGAGCCGTGGGCCTTCCGTGACAACGCACATTCATCATCGCACACGTTCATTTATCATTCCCATGTTGTGAGGCATGCTCACACACACACACACACACACACACACACACACACACACACACTCTCTCTCTCTTCACTCCACTATGAATAATTACATGTGAGCTTTGATCGGCATTACTAGGCCGATCAATGCCAGAGCGAGTCATGTTTGAACAACATCTACTGAGATGACAAAAGCGTAATTGTGTTGTTTTTCATGGTTTTTTTGACGTGTTGGTTTTTCCCTCGATCCTTTCATCATTTCTCTGTTGCTCATTCTTTCACAGTTTCATACTCATTCAATCATTTACTATTTTAGCTCATGTCTGCTTGGTCTCTCGATTCAACTCGATTCACTCCTTTATTAATTCACCCCGGTACTGGTTCACTCTTTCACCCTGTTCATTCCTTCACTCATCCATCCATTCACTCATCCACTCATTCTCACATTCGCCCATTCACTCATTCACTCATTCTCACATTCGCCCATTCACGCAGTCACTCATTCACACATTCATTTACTCATTCACTGATTCACTCATCCATTCATTCGCCCATTCAATCATGCACTAATTCTCTCATTCACACATGCACACATTCACACAATAGTTTACTCGCCCACATATTCACTTATTCACTCGTTCACACATCTCAATCGTCTCTTTTTCACTCTTTCACTCATTCACACATTCACACATTCATTTACTGACCCACTCATCCACTCATTCACACATCTCAATCGCTCTCTCTCTTCTTCACTCATTCACACATTCCCCCTTTCACCTATTCAATTCACTCGCCAAGTCACCCATCCCCTCATCCCCTCATCCCCTCATCCGCTCCTCAGTGATGCGGGGTGCCCCTACCTTGTCGTTGACGAGCAGCTCCAGGGCGCCGCGGGGCCCCTGCAGCAGCACCAGCTCGTTGGGCTGGCCCGGCACGGCGTAGGACAGCGGGGTGCCGGCGGGGCCCCGTTCCTCCGTGGAGCGCAGCCACAGGCAGGCGGTGAGCGCCTGCAGCGGGGGGAGGCTGGCCCGCAGCCGCGCGTACATGTAGTTGGTCCGCGACGGGAAGGACACCCGGAAGCCCTCCGGGAACGACGGGGGTGAGGAGGACGGGCCTAGTGGGGGGGGGGGGACGGGGAACGAACGGGGAGAGGGAGGAGACAGAGGAAGGAGGGGGGGAGAGAGGGAGGAGAAGGGAGGGAGAGAGAGGGAGAGGAGAGGGAGGAAAGGGAGGGGGAGAGGGGAGAGAGGGAGGAGAGCAGAAGGGAGAGAGGGGGGGAGGGGAGAGGGAGAGAGGGGGGGAGAAAGGGAGAGAGAGGGGAGGAGGGGGGAGGGAGAAGAGAGGGAGGAGGAGAAGAGAGGAGGAGGAGGGAAGGGAGAGGAGAGAGGGAGGGAGGGGGAGGGGAGAGGAGAGAAGAGGGAGATGGAGGGGAGGAGGGGGAGGGGGGAGACAGGGAGGAGAGGGGAGGGAAAGGTTGGGGTAAATGGGAGACGGGAGAGGGGGGAGAGAGGAGGTGGAGAGAGAGATGGAGGGAGAGCGAGAGAGAGTAGCAGAGGATAGGAGGGGGGGAAATATGGAGGGAGACGGGGAGGGAGAGAGGGAGGGAGAGATGAAGGGAGATCGAGAGAGAGTATCAGAGAGGGTAGGAGGGGCGAAAAGACGGAGGGAGAGGGGGAGGGAGGAGGAGAGGAGAGGAGGGGGGAAAGGGAGAAGGTTAGAGGAAGAGCAGGAGATGAGATGAGGGGTGAGGAGGGGGAGAGGGAGGGAGAGATGGAGGGAGAGTGAGAGAGAGCAGCAGAGGGTAGGCGGGAGGGAAAGAGGGCGGGAAGTCGGGGTAAATGGGAGGGCGGTGGAGGAGAGGAGAGGAGAGGGGGAGGAATTGAGAGGGTTAGAGGAAGAGCAGGAGACAAGGAGGGAGGACAGCGGGTGAGACGGAGAGACGGGGCGGGAGAGAGGAAGAGGAGAGAGGGAGGGAAAGGAGAGGGGAGGGAAACGGAGACAGGAGAGGTAACGTAACGAAGAGAGACAAGAGGAAATGGGAACAGATTCCCCTTGTTCAACTCCAGCTGTAGCTCAACACTAACCTCCAGTTCTGTTCCTCAGCCTCCCTGACACACACTCCTGCTCCATAGGCCTCAGATCCTCGTCCGCACTTACATATACAGTATCTCCGTTTCTTTCCCTCCCTCCCTCAAATTTCGTAATCTTTCTGATCTCGACACTCTCTCTCACATCACGGGGATGAATTAACCAGCGGCCCGAGATAAGGACTCGTTCCCCGAGACGAGACGTCGTGATGCAATTTACGACTCCGTGTCCTGACCTATCGCTCCGTGGCTTCATTAGCCTGAATACTTAAGACGGAGAACGCGGCGCACATGAGGGTTCACTAATTAATTCAGAAATGTCGTTTCGCATTCGGTTTTGTCTCGCTGTTCTCCGTCTCGTTCTTTCTCTTTTGAGTTTCGACAGACTTTTTTTTTATCCGTGCCTCGCTGCTCTCCGCAGTAATTCGTGTTGAGTTAACTTCTTAAAAAGTGTTGGAGTTTGTAGTTGCTTATATTCTCGGGTTTTTCCTCGTTTAAACGAAGGGACGTTTCATGTCGTGCTGCGCTATTACTTGTATTTAAAACTGTACGCGTAGGCGACTGGAAACAGGAAGTAGAACGTGGGCAAAGCAAACACGTTCTTCCCCTCGTGGCGATGTCGTGGAGATGTTAGCTCGGTTAGCTCTTCATCAATGCTACTGTGGTAGCCCCCGGAAAACAAAACATGGCTCGTATTCATATAAGTTGTGTAAATCATTTGGACATTTGGAAATATATTCAAGAAGCGAGCCGCAAGCTTCCTGGTTCATAAATATAGTTCAGCCGGCCCCGCTGTTTATTTATATTTATATGAAGCTATTTATTATAACAGTCATGTCATGGAAAAGGTACATTCCCTTGTTTTTACTTTCTTAAAGTCTCTCTCTCCCTCCCTCCTTCTCCCTCTCTCCCTCCCTCACCCTCTCTCTCTCCCTCTCACTCTTTCCCTCTCCCTCTCTCTCCCCCGCACCCTCTCTCCCTCCTTCCTTCACCCTCTCTCTCCCCCCCTCCCTCCTTCTCCCTCTCCCTACCTGCCATCCCTTTCACCCTCTCTCTCCTCTCTCCCTCCTCCTCCCTTCCCTCCCTTCTTCCCTCCCTCTCGTCCCTCCTCACTCTATCTACCTCCAGCCTCTCTCTCCCTCCTTTCTCCTCCCTTCCTCTCTCGCTACCTTGCCTCACTTCCCCCTCTCCTCTAATCCCCTCCCACCATCTCCCTCCCTCTCCACCTCTTTTCCTTCTCCCTCGCTCCTCCCTCTCTTCCCCCTATCCCCCGCACCCCTCCTCTCTCCCTCCCCTCCTTCCACCCTTCTTCCCCTCCCCTCCTCTCCCCCTCTCCCTCCCTGCCATCCCTTCACCCTCTCTCACCTTTTCTCCTCTCTTCTCTCTCCTTCCTCTCCCCACCTTCACCCTCCATCCTCCCCTTCCCTCTCCTCCCTCTTCTCTCTCCCTCTCCACTCTATACCCCCCGACTCTCTCCCTCCCTCCTTCTCCCTCTCTCTCCCTCCCTGCCCATCCCTTTCACCCCTCTCTCTCACTTCTCCCTCTCTCCTCTCTCCCCTTCACCCTCCCTCCTTCTCCCTCCTCTCTCTCTCTCTCCCCTCTCCCTCTCTCTCTCTCCCTCTCACTCTATACCCCTCAGCCCTCTTTCTCTCCCCCCTCCCTCCTCCAAACCCTCCCCCCTCCCCCCCCCTCACCATGCTCCAGGCCGGCCAGGCGGAGGTGGAGCTGGCGGAGGCCCTGGTCGATGTCGTGCCGGTGCTTCTCCGACTCCAGCCTCAGCGTTTTCCTCTCCTTCTCCAGGAGCTCCACCTTCCTCTCCAGCTGGCCCTCCAGGTCCTCCACGGCCCAGCGCCGCCCCGCTGCGCCGCCCCCCACCCCGGCGGCGGCGGTGACGGTTCCTGGGCTACCGGCGTCCACCAGCACCACCGCGGCTCTGGAGGCGTTGGTGTCCGCGGTTTGGTCCTGCAGGGGGAACGGGCCGATGTCTGTCTGCAGGAGAGAGGAGACTGAATAATATTAGTTATTAATCCTAACTCATTAGAAATGTAACTCTTTCTAGGTCTCTGTTAGCCTGGAAATCCAGACCCACATCTAGAAAGCTGTAGGGTCTGGTAATGAGTAATGAAAATGGCCCAACTCGAGGGGCGGCACCAAGCATGCGTTTGAAAATATCGGACTGCACGCAATTGGAATACACTTTACGACCAATTCAAAGACTACCACGGGGTGAATGGTATCCAGAGAGACGGAACGAGTTTGTTTTAGAAGAAATAGTGTTGACAGAGGACGTAAATGTAGCCTAAAATGGAAATGGAGCCACTCAACTGACTTTGTTTTTGCAAAGCCAAATATGAGAATAGGTTGGTTTGTAACGATACTCAGTCCGGAAACCAAGTATATCCGAAAGACCTTTTCATGTTGGCCGTGACGGTAGTTAACAGACCGTCCTTTCTGTTCCTCTTTTAGAGGAAAGCCAAGTTTAACTCTTTTATTTGTAGCGCAGGGGTGGCCAACCAGTCAGAGACAAGAGCCAATTTTATTTAACTGTGTTACTGCAAAGAGCCGCATCATACCGGAACAATGAACATCTCCGCCAGATTTCTCTTCCTCTCAACAAACCACCAAAAATATTTATTAGTCTTAATCTATGTTAATTCGGGGGGTGCTCCGGAATTTACGCAAGCAACCCACACCCTATCAGAACCCGCGAATTACGGAACCCCCCCCCCCCCCCCCCATCCAGAAGCCGTCGATTAACCGGACCCCCCCCCTCCATCAGAACCGCGAATTACTGGGAAGGGACCCCCCCCCCCCATCAGAAACGCGAACTTAACGGATGCGCTCCCGCCCCCCCTCATCAGGAAACCGCGAGATCTAACGGACCCCCCCCGCCCCGCGCCCCCGCAGTAGACCGCTGACTTCGGGAGCCCGTCGCGCCGCCTCACCGTTAGCGTCATTTGCGCCATCCTGGCGTCAACATTATGGGTGATGGACGCGGTTAGAACTTGTTGACAGCCATAAAAAAAAAAAACACATATTCGATATGAAGCGTAAGAGCCGCCAAGAAACCAGCAGACAGGATGCCGCGGGTTGGCAAGGCCTGTTTGTAGCGGCCAAAGCCGTTTCAAACAACTGGTGTTCATCCGTAGCCATCTTGCAATGTTTACTGACTGATTCCGGACTGATTCCGTCGCAGCGCTGACGTCATCTGTTTAGCCCGCCTCTGGCCCGCCTATATCAGATACACCGATGTGATTGGTGTACGTTGGATCAACAGGAATTGGTAATGAAAGTATTACTGATCACCAGAGTGACTCGCTGAGCAAATTCAAATTGTGCTCTCGCGAGAACTCTGGATTTCCAGGGTAGGTCTCTGTATGGATAAAAGCTAAATTTATAAAGGGGGAGCAGTAATAGAATAACAGTAAGGCGATATAGGGTATGTTTGATGATTTATAATTTTTATAATTTCTATAGAATTACTTTCTGATTAAAGGTCCTTTATGTAAGAATAATTAATCCATCCAGGGACTGTATGGTTGAATGGTTGAAGTTAAAACATGAGAGCTTCCCCGACTCTCTCTGTTCTCTTATATGTTAGTCGGGTCGGATTTCGCGGGAAAAATGAACAAAGTGACATGTAAGCGTGGATAATGAAAATAGATATTTATCATAGCTTTTTTTAAATGTGTACAAGGTTTAATTATGATTAGAACTAACACTAGTTTCTGATTGTTATTGGCTCAACCCACGGAGCTCAGAATGCATTGATTCTTACAAACTGTATAGTACCTTTAATGTTCAATTTTATGCGTCAATTCACAAAAGCACATTCCTTGTCTGTGAAAACTACTTACGATTCTGATTCTGATTCTAATTCTGATTTACAGCGACAATCAGCGCTCTGCTTTGATACAGCTCATCTAATTCGGTCTTGCTGCCAAATGTATTTACTGTGTTTACTATTTAGATCTCTGCCATTGGATTTTTCGATTTGTCCCTTCGTGAAGTTCACAGCCTTTTTCCCTTTTTTTCACCATCCAAGATCCATGAACTATCGTCTCTCTGTGGGAATGGGCTTACCCCGACTCAGGCTAAAATATTTGGCTTCACCATGTCTCATGCATATTGATGGAAGCTATTTATTTCCCAGCGTTCCAGCAGCAGGAACAAACATCTTAATGGCTGTGTGTGGGATTCTCTTGACAATATCCCTGAAGTCAACATAACATAACGCCACGGGTGTTGCGGCGGTAATATTTTAGCTTGACTTGGCTTACGAAAATAGGCTAACCTTCATATCATCATGTAAAAGTTATGGAAGCGAGACTTGTTTTAAAGTGAGACTTGCTGTGCTGTTGTCGGGGTTGAACGGTTTGAGGATGATGATGATGATGGTGATGGAGTATCTGTTCGCTGAATAACACTGGCAATCTTCAAATGCATTTGGCACGACTCCTCACTCCCTAACTCAGGAGGTATAAGAGCGGTTGTCTGGCAAACCGGAAGGTCGCTGGTTCGATCCCCGGGCTCCGCCTCCTAGCTAAGTGTTGAGGTGTCCCTGAGCAAGACGCCACCTAACCCTAACTGCTCCTGACGTGTTGGTTGTTACCTTGCATGGTTGGCACCGCCGTCGGTGTATGAACGGGTGAATGTGAGGCGACTGCAAAATAGTTTTGGATAAAAAAAACGCTATATAAATGAAATCCATTTACCATTTACATCTCGTCAATACAGTCCCTCGCCTCTGTTAGCTCGCTAATGTTGTGTATTCCCCCTGCGGAGTACCGCTATATACTGCATGTGTATGTATAGTGTATACCCTGCAAGTCAACACGAAGCCTACCGTGCTCCAGGTGCTACTGGGAGAGTCCTATTAGCCGGCCAACAACAACAACAGCGCCTATAGAATCCAGGCATGCACAAGGAACAGGATGTGAACAGCACACACACACACACACACAGACACACACACACACACACACACACAGACACACACACACACACACACAGACACACACACACACAGGCACGGTGGTCCCTCATGACAATCGCTGGCTGCCGACCTACATGGGAGATGGCTGACTAATGAATAGGACGGTCGTTAAGGCACAGGGAGGGAGCGAAGCCACGTTTGTCTCAGTGCTCGCCGCGTTGTGCTTTGTCTCAATTAAGCGCGGCATCAATTATGCACGGGTATTAAGACGCCGTCCCAACCGACCACAACACATGAATCAGTGATCGCCATGGCGGAGGGGGGCGGGGGGGCTCAGCCGGGGTGATGGTAAGTGGGGAGATTTCCTTCGCCTTTCACTCTCCCATGCAAACAAACAAACAGACAAACAGACAAAGAAACGCATCGCTTGCTTGTAGACGCGGCCAAAACAACAGCTGAGGAAAGGCGGAGGTGGAGAGAGAGAGGGCGGTGGGTGGTACTAAATATAATAAATGAACAGACTCAGCGTGTTCCCGCCGCTTTTATGTACACGCTGCAGCGTCACCCACCTCACCCACCTGTTATGTGGTCAAACTGTGTGTGTGTGTGTGTGTGTGTGTGTGTGTGAGAGAGAGCGAGAGAGTGTTGTGTGTGTGTGCATGGGAGTGTGCATGGGAGTGTGTGTGTGTGAGTGTGAGTGTGTGAATAGTGTGTGTGTGTATGTGGTGTGTGTGTGTGTGTGTATGTGTGTGTGTGTGTGTGTGTGAGTGAATGTGTGTATGTGTGTGTGTGTGAGTGAATGTGTGTGTGCGCACGTGTCTAGTCGGAGAGCATTAGATATTATCGCAGGAAAGTCATGTGGATAATACAGTAGATCTGCGGTGTACACACACAGGCTTGGCTCATAAATGGCGTATATAATAAATACTGAATATATACTGTACATATATATATATATATATATATATATATATATATATGAATCATTAATGTGTCATAGGTTAATAATAGAACAAACAACCCTGTTTCAACATGCTTGCCACGATTAGTCATATCTCTGTTATTTCTACTCCACTGTCGCCAGCCAAGCTACAACTGTGGAACTTGTAAGAAACAGTTAACAAAATCACTGAATTCTTATTCTATTCTTATTCTATTCTCTTATTCGGTGGCCATTTTCCCTCTTCCTCCCCATAATAGAACTGATAAAGCAATACAAATACATCCAGAGTGACTGGAGTGACTTGAGTGTCAAGCCCCCGAACACTGAAATGACTCCAATATATCGATGCTACCTGGTTAACTTTAGAACAAATCACGTTCCTCTTCAAACACTGTGTTGTCACCGTGTTGTGTTCTGTGCTCAGTCAGTGCAGAACCAGCAACAGACCCAAAGCAACAGACACGCCCGTTTGATCAACAGCCCCGCAGCTCGCGAGACAGCCCGGCTCCGCTCTCCGTGAACAAAGCATGAAAAGCTAAAGATGTCTCTCGAAAAACCCGGCAATCGAGAGACAGATCGCTGTTGTGATTCTTGTTGTTGTGTTGTTTATTAATCTGTGATCTCGCAGTTTTCATTATAGAGAAACAAGAGATATTCAAGACATATTCTACCGAGGAGAAACTCACAGGAGTGGACGAGGCTTTTCAGAAAGGGAATATTCAGCGGTGTGGTCTACACAGTGTTGAAGTTTGAAACATTTACAGATATTTTTGCTGGTTTTTTTTTTTCCAGTGCTGGCCGAGGTTGTGTACCCTGTCGTCATAGCCAATTACACGCTTGCAAATCCCCGTCTCCGTGCAGCGACGCGATTGGTCGAAAACAAACGTGAAGCTGAAGAAAGTTCGACTCCCCGTTGACCCATGCAGATCGGAGCTACAGTATATTCTGCAATCAGACTTGCAGATAGATGATGACAATACTGACGTCTCATTTGTGGGACTATTTGGCTACGCTAAAGCTGAAGATATCCACACATCCAGCCAGGACAATCCTGAAAGACTACACCTGTCCTGTACTGTAGGGCCTCTCCCACTATCACACCATCTGATGCAACTGGGCCTGTTTCTATGCAACTTGGAGACCGCAGTGAGCAGTTATAGCACAGAGGTAGGCCTATACTGTAGGTGTACAGTGTATATATTTAAGCTATAGATTGAAGTGATAGATGGACAGAAGTATGTGGTATAAATGCATATAGATTGCAGTTATATATGTGAAGTATGTACAGTATGTGCATGTGTGATTTAATGCATGGTAGAATGGTATGGTAAACACACATATATATATAAAGTATGGCTGGAAAAATATATAGATTCAGATTTCAGGAATATTTCTCAAGTATACAGTATGTATGAATTATTTTGTATTCCAAATCATATATTCCATTTAAAGAAAAGAGAAGGAATTGCTTCAGCTACCTTGTCCTACATAAAACAGCACCCATAGAGACATCACATAGCAGACATGGCAGCTGGGAGCGCGCATGTGTGTGTCTGTGTGTGTGTGTGTGTGTGTGTGTGGTGTATGTGTGTGTGTGTGTGTGTGTGTGTGTGTGTGTGTGTGTGTGTGTGTGTGTGTGTGTGTGTGTGAGAGAGAGCGAGAGAGAGAGAGAGTGCATGTGTGGATGTATGCATATGTGTGTGTGTGTGTGTGTGTGTGTGTGTGTGTGTGTGTATGTGTTGTGTATGTGTGTGTGTGTGTGCGTGTGTGAGTAAACCGTGTGAATTATAGATGCCATCCGCTGAGCCAAAGCAGGCAGTGGATCACGCTCTCCCGCCTGAGATTTCTCTATTTGTTATATTTCCTCATCGCCACGCTACACCACCTCCCCTCAACACCCGCCCTCACCGATTCACCTCCACCCCTTTACAGCTCGACCGCCCCACCACCCGCCTCCACCCCCCTGGTTTCTCTCCGAGGGGGTAATGATTCGCTGGTGGTGGTGCTGCGGGTGGTGCTGGTGGTGTTGGTGGGTGCGCTGAGGGAACACCGCAGGGAGAGAGAAAATCAATGGTACATTACATAGACATGCACACACGCACACACACACACAAACACACACACACACACACACACACACACACATACACACGCACATATGCACACACACTCAGGTATGCACACACACACACACACACACACAAAACACATGCACTCTCTTCTAATCACACACACACACACACACACACACACACACACACACACACACACATATACATACACACACAAAACACATACTCCTATATACTGTATATGCACACACACACACACACACACACACACACACACACACACCGGTATGCATGCGCACACACGCGCACACGCTCACACATGCACATAACTATAAACCACACACACATACACACACAAACACACACACACACACACACACACACACACACACAGCCTGCCAAGCGGGTCAATTCTTAAGATCTATTTCTATGGAATGGACCAAAATAGCACAATGGGAGCGGACCAGTGGTAAACCAATCCGTATAGACTTAAAAAGCACCACCACCCCTGCAATACATCTTATTTCTATACCTTTAGTTTACTTTTTATCATGCACAGCCTACTTTACATCTATAACTTAAATCTAGATCCATCTATATACACCATAGATGGAGACATTCTCACGTCCAAGCTTTGTTAAGACGCGAAGTGGATGTTCACATTTCAAGCTTAATATGAATCTGAAGATAATGAACAATAATGTGATCACGTGTCTCGTAGACCTCTCCAGTGAACACCGACCTCCAGTCTCTCGATGCGGTCCTTGAGCTGACTGATCGCCTGCTCCAGCTCGTCCACGGCCCGCACGGTCAGCAGGTGGACGGCGGCGTCGTCGGGACCCGAGGCCGGACCGTCCCGCACCATGATCCGGTCATGCTGCCTCCTCTTCCCGCCACCACCACCAGCACCAGCAGAACCAGCAGCAGCAGAACCAGCAGAACCATCACCAGCACCACCACCGCCACCTTTGACCCCGCGCATCCCCGCCACGCCGCGTCCTCCTCCTCCTCCTCCTCCGCCGCCTTGCTCCCCCCTCTCGCACTCCGTCAGTTTGCCGGACAGCTCCGTGATGGTCCGCTGGTCGGTGTCGATCTGCTCCTTCTGCTGCTGGATGGTCCGCCGCAGCTCCTCGGCGGCGGCGCGGAGGAGCTGCCCGGAGCCGTCGCGATCCCCCCCCCCCCCCCCCCCCCCCCCCCCCCCCGTCGTCGTCGTCGTCCGCGTCCGCCGGCGAGGAGGAGGCGGACGACGTCGTCTGCCGCCGCGCCGCAAAGTTTCTCAACGGCTCGCACTCGCCCGCGGGGATCGGCGCGCACACGAGCCGATTGACGCGCGGGTCGTGTCCGCCGAGACCCGTGACGCCGACGCCCGCCGTGAACGTCGGCGTCTGCGCGTCGGCGCCGTGGAGAGCTCCGACCGGCGGTCCGGACGCGGAGCCGCGGGCCACGGAGCCGGAGCGTGGCCGCGCCGCCGCCGCCGGGGTCTGAGCGTACAGCGACTTGTTGTTGTTGCCCTCCGGCTGATGCTGCTGCGGCGGCGGCGGCGGTTGCGGTTGCGGTTGTGCGGGCAGCGTCTTGGAGGAGCCGGTGTGGACGGCGGCGATGATGCAGATCACGGCTCCGATGAAGGCCACCATCCCGGCGGCCAGAATCACGACGATGAACTTCAGCTTGGCGGTCGGCGGGGGGGCTGGAGACGATGGAGAATTAGAAATAAAAACGACGTGCGGACGTGCGGCCACTAATTCAGCAGCAAAGACAAGACACACACACGCAAAACCTCCAGGTCATAAACAAGACGTCTTTTTTTCCCCCCGTCCATGTGATGATGAAACGTGGTTGTTTTCCCGCGTCGGAAGCCAGCTGCAGTACAGTAGTAGTGGTGGTGGTGGTGGTAGTGGTGGTGGTGGTAGTGGTGGTAGTGGTACGATCCTCACCGTAACGAGGAGAGCCCGTCTCTCACACACCAGCAGTCCATATACACTATCACAGTCAGTCCGTCTGACTCTACCAGAGAGAGGGAGGGAGGGAGAGAGAGAGAGAGAGAGAGAGAGAGGGAAGGCATGGATAGAGAGAGAGACAGACAGACAGAGACAGAGACAACGACAGAGAGAGGGAAGGGGGGTGATAAAGAGAGAGATACGAGAGAGATAATAGAGATATAGAGAGATAATAGAGAGAGAGAGAGAGAGAGAGAAGAGGAGGGGGTTAGAAAAGCAAGGGAGAGGGAGTGAGCCTAGGGAGTATTAGTACACAAAGTCAGACTCAGAAAAATGGACACACACACACACACACACACACACACACACACACACACACACACAGACAGCGAGACATGTCGTGGCATGATAGCGGTCGATGTGTTGTGCGTCGGACATGTGGAGTTAAGACCTTGTACCCGAGAGAGACACGAACTGTATCTGCTAGGGCCGAGGATGAAGGCTGCTGATGTGCCTTCGTGAGTTATAGACGGAGATCATGAGCGCTACGGTAGCAGCTACTGGTTGACCTAGCCGAGCGAGAAGAGGAGAGACAGGTAGTAGCAGAGAGGAGGAGAGGGGGAGAGAGAAGGAGAGGGTGGAGAGAGAGAGAGAGGAGGGTGAGAGAGAGAGGGTGAGGAGAGAGGGAGAGAGGAGAGAGAGAGGAGAGAGAAGGAGAGAGAGAGAGAGAGGGAGAGAGAGAGAGAGAGAGGGAGAGAGAGAGAGAGAAGAGAGAGAGAGAGGGTGAGAGAGAGAGAGAGAGAGAGGAGAGGAGGAGAGGAGAGAGAGGGAGAGAGAGGGAGAGAGAGAGAGAGAGAGAGAGAAGAGAGAGGAGAGAGCGGGAAGAAGACAGATAGATGGGGTGGGGGCGTATGATAGAGGAGAGAGAGAGAGAGAGAGAGAGAGAGAGAGATAAATCAATATAGGCCGCCGCTATGATTTGGTCCTTTTTCCCTTACTTCTCTATTTTTTGATTTTTAGATCAGCCTTTTTTTGATGTCACTCAGCCCCTCTGTTCACACAAGAAACACACTTTTATTTTTTCTGCTTTTATTTTGTCTCGAAGCCCCTCATCATCATCATCATCATCATCCGCCACTTACAGCTTAGCTACCCCCGGCGTCGTAACTCAACTCCAAGGCTCCTCACTCGGACAGCCAGACAGCAGCTCGGGATTCAGATTGCTTTGGTGCTGGTGGTGGTGTGCTTGCCCACGTGTGTGTGTGTGTGTGTGTGTCGTGTGTGTGTATGTGTGTGTGTGTGTCGTGTGTGTGTGTGTGTGTGAGGGGGTGTGAGGCCGTGCGTGAGAGTGTGTTTCGAAATGATCTATCGCCCTGTCTCTCTCTCTCACACACACACACACACACACAAGCACACACACACGCACACACACACACACACACACACACACACACACACACACACACACACCACACACACACACACCACAGTGCTACAAAGGCTTTCCGTGTGTGAGAGGAAAAAAGGGGGCTTTTCATAGAATCCGCCATTGGAGTCGGTGTCGAACACACAGAGGCGTTCACATACACACATACAGGTTTAAGTTAAGAAGACACGATAGGCCCGTAAGTAACGTATCGCTGAGACACGGGAACGCCGCGGGAACACACTCCTCAGCAGAAAATAGACCACACCCCCCCCCCCCCGACAGGCCCGCTGCTGGGGGGGGTAACACTATGGAATATTAAAGAGGGCGCCTGCTATCGTGGTCAGTCGACAGCTATTAGCGGACCTATCACAAAGACTGGATAGCTATTAGGCGGACCTATCCCGACGAGTAGATAGCTATTAGTGGACCTATCGTGATAAGTGGATGGCTATTAGTGGACCTATCGTGATAAGTGGATGGCTATTAGTGGACCTATCACGTGGACAGTGGACAGCCATGTAACATATATAACACATAGGTTTTACAGATATAAGTAATGTCCATTACTACTTAGTACTCTATATGTGTACATTTTCCATTTTGTAGCATTGCAAGACTACCACTGCTTTGTTCGCCCCAACAGCAAGAGCGCTCTCTGTGTGGTCGGTGGAAGTTCTGTGACCGAAACCCATATACCATCTCTCTCACGGGGGAAATGGAATTGCCCCCCCCCGAGGTGCCGTCGAGTAGGTGTGGGGGGTGTTGGATCAAGGCTGGATCCTGCAGACCAGAAGGGTTTTCCCCACGTTGCCTGGCAAGACGCAGAGTTACGTTTGTTGGACAAAGTTCTCCGGCCCAGACTCATGCATCACCCAAGATGTGAGAGGCTCAGGCAGAATTAATCCCGAAAAACTATTGACTTGGATTGTTTAGGTGCACAACATTGTTAGAGGGGTCTGGAAACTGGAAGGTTTTTCCGGTTCGATCCCCGGGCTCCTCCGCCTCCTAGCTAAGTGTCGAGGTGTCCCTGAGCAAGACACCACCTGACCCTCACTGCTCCCGACGTGTTGGTCGTCACCTTGCACGGTCGGCCTTCGGTGTATGAATGTGGGTGAATGTGAGGCGATACCGAAAAGCGATTTCGGATACAAGCGCGATATAAATAAATGCAATCCGTTTGCCATTTAGTGTGTATGTGCTTTTCTTTGTTCTTTGCGCCGACTGTACGCGTACGCGAGCGCTGGATATACAAACATTCAAAGCTGAGTTACTCGCAGTACTCACTGAACACAAAATGTACTCTATTTGTGATCACTGTATTTTTTTTCATCGTTTCTACAGCAGCCGAAAGTAAAGTTGTTCTGTAACTCCGCGCCCTGGATGCTGTGTGCTCAGTCTTTCGATGTAGTGTCTGAGTGGCTGAGAATATAAACAGAGGCAAGGGGTTATGTCAATGCAGTTTGAAGATGCGGTTTTGTGTTTCAATTTTTAAACTGCGGAAACCTATTGTGATGAGTGGACATTTATTGACGTACCGATCGTGACGAGAGAGGCGGAGGCAATAGACCGCGGAGACATAATTGATAGATTGGATCACGGATTGATCGAGTTAAATGGTCATTGCTTCAGTTGATTGGAACGCATAAAGGGAATTGTAATGTGTGCATGATGATGAGTGTATGTGTTGGTGTATGCATTTATGCACGTAATGATAATACCCCGTCTTTTATAGCGCTACCGCCATTTTTCTTTCTCATAAACATTGAACGTTTGATATCCTATAGAGGCCTGCGTTCATTAGGTGTAGGCTTGTCTGACGGAGAGCTTCTGTTGTTGTTCACGTCTCCCACACGGCCATCTATATTTACGTGACGCTTCAGGAAGAGTGAATTAAAGGCCAGGATTTGGGCCATTTGGGACTTCGGGAAAATATTCTCCTCACGTCCGGAACAGGTGGGGGATGCTGCAGCGCATTCTACTCGAGATGAGATGAAACATGATGAATGATAGCCAGTGACCACAATGTGTGTGTGTGTGTGTGTGTGTGTGTGTGTGTGTGTGTGTGTGCACATTTGTGTGTGTGTGTGTGTGTGTTTTTATGTGCGCGCACGTATGTGTGTGCACGTTTGTGTGCGTGTGTGTGTGTGTGCATGTGTTTTTATGTGCGCTCACATGTGTGTGTGTATGTGTGCATGTGTGTGCGAAAGAAATAGATAGAGAGAGAGAGAGAGAGAGAGAGAGAGAGAAAGAGAGAGAGAGGGGAGAGGGATGGAGAGAGAGAGCGAGGGGGGGAGGGAGAGAGGGAGAGGGAGAGAGAGAGAGAGAGTGTGTGTACAATTCCTTTTATGCCGAGGGGAGGTTTATAGTGCCACCCAGTGGCAGAGTTTAGCCAACAGTTCAGACAGCTGGTTTACGAAATATAATGCGGTAAGAGTTTTACAATGGGGCCTTTAGGGGACTCTCTCTCTCTCTCTCTCTCTCTCTCTCTCTCTCTCTCTTCTCTCTCTCTCTTTCTCTCTCTCTCTCTCTCTCTCTCTCTCTCTCTCTCTCTCTTCTCTCTCTCTCTCTCTCTCTCTCTCTCACACTCTCTGCGTTCATCTCAGAGCTCAGGGGAAATACATCGTAAAAATGTAAAAAAGAATAGACCGACGAATTCAACGTGAGTCGCATCGATAAAACGAAAACGGCACTGCAGCAAATTAGGAAAGGATGAATCAAAAAGACAGAGGAGACCATATATCCTCTTTTAGCACCACTACAATAATGACCACCTTCATCACCTGTCCTTGTAATCATCCTCATCCTCAGCATTATTTATTAACGTCGTCGTCATCATCACAAATTCTGCCGCTGGGCCCCGGAGAGATGGGCGGGCGGGCGGGGGCGTGCCATTAGGAACCCAGTCCCCACCGATGTAGGCTGTCGCTTTTATTGAGTTTGAACGAAAATGTATGATTTATCCCCCCCCCCCCCCCCCCCCCCCTGTTTTTTCTCCTTCCAGGGAACTTTGCATTTCACCGTTAAGAGTGGGTAGGGCTCGAGCTTTTTCAGCTTCATTGGGTTCGAGTCTGCGTTTCTCGCATAAAAACAGATTGCAAATGAATGACAGATTAATTTGAAGGGAGTCCTGGCGACTCCTATAAGTGGCCCGCGGCCCACCGAGTCGTGGGCGAGCTGGATGACTAGCTGGAGGCCGCAGCTGGCTGGAGGCCCTCACAGTGGCAGGAACTCACTGGCTTCACTGGGCCTCATGCCACGTTCCATTTACCTCGGAAGTCGGAGTCGGAGCGTTGACCGCGTTCCAGTTACAACAAGTCGGAAAAACCAAGACGGACGCCTCCAGGAAAACCTTTTGTTGTGCTTGGGTTTGTTCTAGCCAGGTTGGTCATTGTTAGCAATGCCAGTCGATAACAACGTATTACGCGACACTTGCCATACTAAACACCGCAGCACATGTCCAACAGATAGAGAGTTGGACAGTATTCGCTCGTGTTTACGACGATTTATAATGCCAGGCGCACAAACTCGACAGTAGACATACGAAAATGACTTAATAAGGAACGCACCATTTCGTCTCGGGGTCCAGTGCTGACAACCACCGCCCTCTATGGGTTCTGCAGGCTGTTGTTGACTAGTAGAACTTGGCCCCTTCTTCACTGCTGGTGTGGAGCGTCACATGCAGGCTATCCCCTAATGCTCAGGTAAAGCGTTGACCTCCCACCTGTTGGTCAGACTCACGTCAGGAGAACTAAACATTCCCCGGAACACAGCAAGGTCCTATAGGCGGGTCTTACAGGCACTTATAGGCACTCAAGAACTTTACCCACGTATTCTGCGTACTGGCACCCCCATTTACTCCCTCTCTCCCCCACCCCAGGGCATGCTGGGAAATGCATACGCTACTCTCCCCGGGACACTCAATTATTAACATTGCTTGCTTTGAGCTCTAAATCGTAGTTTGGATCGACTTTTCGCAACTGCGCCCACAAAACCGACATTCAAAGCAGCGGCGCAACTTTCCTGTGACCTTATGACCTACAGTAAGTAGGGGTTGCGATGGGTTACTATGGGCTGACAAAACAGGCAACACCCATGTTGTGTTAATTCTCATCTTTTCTCATTTGTACACGTGGCCTATATGTGGACTTTTACACTGGGATCTAAAAATAGATTATGCAGTGGTTTATTCATAAAAAGATTATGCAGTGGTTTATTAATGTATAACTCGGTAAGTATTCAGTAAGTATGCCGCAAGATAATGCCAACACAAGGCGATCACGTAATGATATCACGGATGCGGTTGAATCAAACCAACACATTAAAACCAAGATATCAAAATATGTGTGTTTTTTCGGAACCAAGAAAACACAAATCTTCCCCCAAAAAAATGATGGACTACATTTTTTTAATTGCCTTCATTGCATTCAATTTTCACAACAGGCTTTTTATGTTGTTTTTTATATTGTTTGTTTGTGTTATTTTTATGAATATCCTCAGTTCTACAGAGTAGGCTTACACTGACTTACCACGAAGCAGACTTGGGCCTTCAATGCCTTCATGCCCACACGCAGGCGCAGGACACCGAGAAGCAGCAGGTATTGTTTTTATGGTTCTGGCCTTGTTAATAATTCACGTTCATTCTTTCCCTGGGCACACGGTGTCGGTTACTTATATCCTCCCTCTCTCTCGATGTCTCCCCCCAATCCACAAACCATAAAGTGCCTTCTCAGGTGCGGTCACTTTTCGTCGAGGTGTTCAGGAGCGCGTGGTGTCCGCGTGTTCTCGGGTGCGCGCCGACAACCAACCAGTATTTTGAGTTTGAGTTTGAGTTTGGCGACGACGTCCAGCGGTGCCAACATGCTGTCTCCTAACGGCGTCCAGCTCCACCGGGCTACCCTGGAGATATACTCGGTACGTGGCGGCGACATTAGATGATTTTTTATAATGTACCATACTTTACAAGACAGACAGACAGACAGACAGACAGACAGACTTGCTTGTGTGCGCACATATGGAGCACTTTCCTTGTGTATGTACCAACTCCTCATTGAACTTTGACAAACTTAAAATTGTTTTAAAATGTTTTAGTCAGAATGTGTTCATTGTTTGTTGTGTGTAAATGAACCGCCTATGTTGTACATAGGACATTGGACTTTGTGTCGGTCTGTTTACATATTGTATAACCTTTTCATGATAGATAGATTTGATCAACATTCCCAATGTTAATTATGATTGCATATCTATCGACCTGTTCATGTGAATAGTCCTGAATCATTGGACAGGTGTTCTTCCTTGGAAGGGAAAGCAATCGAACTTCGAACTTGTGTGTGTTTGTGTGTGTGTGTGTGTGTGTTTCTAACAGAGCCTGTTGGATCAGTTCAATCCCAGCCTGCATAAACTGGCGTCTCTCGGCAACAGCTACATGCAGGCGTTCCACGGTGAGAAAAACCCCCAAAAAATAACAAACAAACAAACAAACAAACTTGGGCTCGACTGGCTGATCGTTTGATTGGCTAAACTGAAGGAAGTACATCGAATGAGAAACAGAAATGTTCTGTTGAACCCGATGCAATGACGCGTCGATTCTTGTAGTCGTTGATAAGCGGGAACTTTATGGCGGCCATAAAGAACAAGGATATGGGAGCTGACACTGTTTGTCCAAGGAGCCGGTCATTCTGTTTATGTCCGTATGGTTCAGGGTTTGTTCTGTTCCTTGTCCCCCCTGGGTGGTGGTGGTGTTAGGTAGCAGTGGTGATGGTGGTGGTGGTGTTAGGTGGTGGGAGTGGTGGTGGTTCTGGTGGTGGTGTTGGGTGGTAGTGGTGGTGGGAGTGGGAGTGGTGGTGGTGCTGGGGGTGGTAGTGGTGGTGTTAGGTGGGAGTGAGGGGTGTGTGTGGTGGTGTGGGTGGTGTGTGGGGGGTTGGTGTGGTGGGTGTGGTGTTGGTGCGGTGGGGGGTGTGGTGGTGTTAGGTGGTGATGTGGGGTGGTGTTAGGTGGTGGTGGTGTTAGGTGGTGGTGGTGGTGGTGTAGGGTGGGGGTTAGGTGGTGGTGTTGTGGTGGTGGTTGTTAGGAATGGTCCATCTGTTGTCACTGCACTGAAATTCACTTCGCTCGATCTGGCTTGAGGAATCCAAAACGGTGGATGTAATGCACATAAAAGGGCTTCTCTCTGGGTGATCTCTGGTAATCGTACATGAAAAGAACCAAGCGGTCAAGTGGAATATAGACACATGTCCAACGCCGTTCCGTGACATCAAATCACAGAGCTGTGTTGTCACCAGAACCTCCATCTTCTTTACCACCAATGTGAACATCGTTCGGTCTCTGACTCTCGGCCAGTGCTGATCGGACTCGATACACAGACATGGGAGTCAGACATAATCGTAAATGGTCCAATTAAGACGTTATGGTCCTTAATGGCCATTAAGGACGTTATAAAACATATATGATGCACCCCGGGTCATATTCTTCCGGTCTGTTTAATATTGTACTTTATGGTTTGCCTTTATTATAATTTATGAAAAGCTAGCTATCGATGTGGCAGCATGCTATGATACAAAATTGGTGGTGTACCCTTTCGCTTTCGTTATAGCCGAGGTACATTCTGGATTTAGTCTTTATTCTTTGAATTCTCTGACTTACGAACATTACAAAACATGTATATGCAGTGATTATGCAGTGAGACAGAACCTCGGAGTTGTGAGTGGTGATGAAATCTCACATATTGCAATTTGCTTCTTCGATTTGAGAATCTATTAATCCATTCACACAAAAAGGTCGAAGGAAACGCCTGAATGGTGTTGTGCTTTACCACAATTTCTTTCGTTATAGCCGAGGTACATTCTGGATTTAGTCTTTATTCTTTGAATTCTTTGACTTACGAACATTACAAAACATGTATATGCAGTGATTATGCAGTGAGACAGAACCTCGGAGTTGTGAGTGGCGATGAAATCTCACATATTGCAATTTGCTTCTTCGATTTGAGAATCTATTAATCCATTCACACAAAAAGGTCGAAGGAAACGCCTGTGTTTAAAACGTCCAACAGACAATGGAAGGACAAGGATGAGACTTTGACCAGTGAAAGAGTATATGTGTAACCGTGGTAACTAACAGTGGGGTCTTGACATGGTCATTGTGATTAGTTATTTAATTTTAATGATTTTAATTTTGGGATTATGTTATTGAGAGAGACTTGCCCAAGACACACAACACAATCAATCTCAGCCATGTCTATGAATGTAAAACTATTCCAACACTATTGAATTAGCGTGTTGTAACATTATTGTGTGTGTGTGTGTGTGTGTGTGTGTGTGTGTGTGTGTGTGTGTGTGTGTGTGTGTGTGTGTGTGTGTGTGTGTGTGTGTATGTGTGTTTCTCAGCCCTTGCCACGACCAGCGAGGCATACTTCAAAGAGCTTGCCAGGATCGGGGAGCAGGCGTCCTACACCAAGTCATCCGGCTCCATCGGTAAGAAACAAACACGACTTTTGTGGAGACAAACTAGTAAACAGCATATGTGTTTGTTTGCCTCTGTGCGTCTGCCTCACTGGAGGGTATGTCTGTGTGTGTGTGTGTGTGTGTGTGTGTGTGTGTGTGTGTGTGTGCTGTGTGTGTGTGTGTGTGTGTGTGTGTGTGTGTGTGTGTGTGTGTGTGTGTGTGTGTCTGTGTGTGTGTGTGTGTGTGTGTGGTTGTGTGTGTGTGTGTGTGTGTGTCTGTGTGTTGTGTGTTTGTCTCGACTTTTGTGGAGACAAACTAGTAAACAGCATATGTGTTTGTTTGCCTCTGTGCGTCTGCCTCACTGGAGGGTATGTCTGTGTGTGTGTGTGTCTGTGTGTGTACTCGTCTGTTTCTGTGCGTTGGGACTTGGCCTGAGGTGTGTGTGTGTGTGTGTGTGTGTGTGTCTGCGTCTGTGCGTGTGTGTGTGTGTGTGTGTCAGTGTGTGTATGCGTCTGTTTCTGTGCGTTGAGACTTGGCCGGTGTGTGTGTGTGTTTGTGTGTCTGTGTGTGCGTGTGTGTGTCTGTGTGTGCGTGTGTGTGTGTGTGTGTGTGTGAGTGTGTGCGCGTTGGGACGTGGCCTGTGTGTGTTTGTGTGTGTGTGTATGCGTCTGTTTCTGTGTGTTGGGACGTGGCCTGTGTGTGTGTGTGTGTGTGTCTGTGTGTGTCTGTGTGTGTATGTCTGTGTGTGTGTATGTGTGTACGCGTCTGTTTCTGTGTTGGGACTTGGCCTGTGTGTGTGTGTGTGTGTGTGTGTGTATGCGTCTGTTTCTGTGTGTTGGGACATGGCCTGTGTGTGTGTGTGTGTGTGTGTGTGTGTGTGTGTGTGTGTGTGTGTGTGTGTGCTACATTATGTATTCCTTTGCTGCGTCCCATTCTTCAGCAATCGGTGTGTTTTCCTCCCTGTCCTCTCGTTTATCACGTTGATAACTCAGCTGTGCTCGCAGCAGCAGTTGATAGCAAGTTAGCATTGACAGCTATGCTCTTTAAAGTTACTATGGTTACAGGTTGGGTGTGGATGCATTTAGAAGTGATTACGTATTAACCAATCAGAACAGGGTATTCCACGGTATAAAGATTAGTAATAAATACAGTTGGGACCTGGTTCACAGGTGTGTTAGCGGTGCAATAAATGTCCTCATGGAACCTTGGGTGCTAGCGTGACAACTGGGGGCAAAGCTTACAACTTTGATGGGGAATTTGATGGGGAAGACTTCCGTGTGTCTGTGGGTGTGTATGTGTGTCTGTTGGTCTGTGTGTGTGTGTGTGTGTGTGTGTGTGTCTATGTATTACTATTTACAGCAGTTATCACAAATACAGGGAAACTCCGACGTACCGTCAGAACAGGGTGTGCCACTGTGTCTCTGTGTGTGATCGAATGTACATTTGAGGGAAAAGCTCGAACACACACACACACACACACACACACATCCCTACCATGATCACTCCCCACTACACACACACATATACACTCACACAGGCTGTCTCTGTCTCTGTCTCTGTCTCTGTCTCTGTCTCTTTCTCTTTCTCTTTCTATTTCTCTTTCTCTCTCTCTCTCTCTCTCTCTCGCTCTCTCTCTGGGAGGTGTGTGTGTGTGTGTGTGTGAGTGTGTGTGTGTGTGTGTGTGTGTGTGTGTGTGTGTGTGTGTGTGTGTGTGTGTTTGTGTCGTTCGACGCCCCCGTGTGTTTGTGTGAATTCTGCTGGAACCTACAACTCCCTGGACCTCCGTGCTGAGTCTCCACTGGTGTTCTGCGACCTGAATCAAGACACGCCCTGGAAAATAATTTACGATTTATTATGTACTGGAAAATGATGTGTTCCTCATGCAAACACACACACACACACACACACACACACACACAAACACACACACACACACCCACACACACACGGAAGTCTTCCCCATCAAATTCCCCATCAAAGATGTAAGCTTTGCCCCCAGTTGTCACGCTAGCACCCAAGGTTCCATGAGGACATTTATTGCACCGCTAACACACCTGTGAACCAGGTCCCAACTGTATTTATTACTAATCTTTATGGTGTGAATGCTGTGTGTGGACAGCTGCTTGAGGAGCTGGAGGGCCCCAAGGGCCTCCTCAGCCAGTGGTTGTTCCCCGAGGAGTCCCAGCTGGGAGACGAGCCGTGGGACGCCGGCCAGAGACTCCGAGGATACGTGGATCTCCTCAGGAACACGGTGAGTCTCATCAGCTACATGACCTTCGCCCCAGTTTCGCACGCCCCCGTGTGTTTGTTGATTCTGCTGGAACCTACAACTCCCTGGACTCCGTGCTGAGTCTCCACTGGGTTCTGCGACCTGAAATCAAGACACGCCTGGAAAAGTAATTTTACAATTTATATGTACTTGGGAAATGATGTGTTCCTCATGCAACCACACACAACACACACACACACACAACACACGGACACACACACACATACACACACACACACACACACACACACACGGAAGTCTTCGCCCATCAATTCCATTCAAAATGTAAGCGTTGCCCCAGTTAGCTGTCACGCTAGCACCAAGGTTCCAATGAGGACAATTTATTCGCACCGCTACACACAACCTGTGAACCAGGTCCCAACTGTATTTATTACTATCTTGTTTTTTGGTGGTGAATGCTTGTTGACAGCTGCTTGAGAGCTTGGACGCCCCCAAGGGCCTCCTCAGCCAGTGGTTGATTCACCGTA
>PIJE02003034.1:15000-21193 GCA_002895965.2 Coryphaenoides rupestris | reverse complement strand
TCAACATACATGGTTTATGTACCATTCAGGGGGCGTCGAACTGGGGGGAAAAGTGGGACTGACTACCCAAGTGGAGGGGGGCCCTCTAAAAGCCTGAAATTAAAAGTTTGTTTTTATTTGGATTTCTTCTAAGTAATTAGTGGCACAACTACAGTAAAATTGGCAAAATAAATTTGCTGACAGACTGAAATTTGTATCAAAAAGAATAAAACAAAATATACTGGAGGGCCCGTGTCACCCTCTTACAAAATAAATACTTAAACAAAATAATGTTCTCTTAAGCATGATACTCCAAGCAAACCTAATTGAACCGCATATTAAAAGTATCAAAGTATTATACGGGTCCATGTATATAATGATGATGATATATAAAAATGAGTTTTTTGGGGCCGTGGTGGGGTCCTATATGGGACCCCCCCAGTAATACGTGCTGTTATTATAAGTACCAGTGTGTCAGGTGGTTTCCTGTGTGCTCTGATTGTAGTTTAGGTCCCACGCACAGATGCTGCATGAAATGGAGCATCACTCCCGGCAGGACCGAGGCTACATCTCGGTGAGTAAGATGCCAGTGATTTTCCCGACCCGCGTTTCCCCTGGGCGGCCACCAGAGGGCGCTAAAGCAACGTTTGATGGATGTATAATGTATATATTTTATTTAATAGTGCACAAACACGTATGGAAAGTATTTAAACACTTTGCTAGTTCTACAAAAGACAGACTATTTATATGAAGCTTTGATTAAATAATAATAAAAAGGTTATATTCTTGGGGGAAAGTTTGGGAACCTATGGGCTAACCTAGATACTTTGCTCTTATGGGTTATGTATGCAATCACCGTGAAGACTGAACTGTGAATAAATCACTGCTTTGCCTCAGCGACTTCACTCATGCAAAATGATCCAAACATAAAGGTAAACCTGCAGTACACCTGTATGTACAGTATATACACGTATTATTCACACAGGACAGCAGGGGGCGCTACGAGATGGAGATGCGCAGCCAAGCAGACGCCATGGAGAGGAGGAGAGGAGCAACCCAGGTCAGAGATAGATGGAGAGACTGACAGACAGACGGACAGACTGACTGATGGACGGACTGACTTACGGGCGGACGGACGGACAGACAGACAGACAGACAGACAGAAAGACAGATAGATGGATGGATGGATGGATGGAGAGACAGCATCAGGTCAGAGATAGACAGACATACAGACAGACTTGTGTGTGTGTGTGTGTTTCTTTATGTAGTTGTATTGTCTTGTAGTGTGCATATTTTGGAATTTGCAGTGTATTTGTGTGTGTGAATTCTGTAAGCATTTCTATCTAAGAAGATACGTGAATGTGTGTGTGTGTGTGTGTGTGTGTGTGTATACTGTATATATATTATATATATGTGTTTGTATATAATTGCGCCTCTCCTCAGGATGAGTGTGAGTACCTGGTCAGGCGTAGCCACGGCGACGCCCTGAAGGAGGAAGAGAGACGATACCCCTGCTTCCTGGCGAGAAACACTGTGACATCTTACCACGCTTCCGTCGCCCCAGGTCATGAACAAGGGTGTGCACATCACACAGTCCAGGTGGTGGACAATACAACAGTCTAAGGTGGTGAATCAAACAGTCCAGGTGGTGGACATCAACCACAGTTTTCAGGTGGTGACGTCACACAAATCTAAGGTGGTGACATCACACAGTCTAAGGTGGTGACATCACACAGTCCAGGAGCTATGACATCACACAGTCCAGGTGGTGACATCACACAGTCCAGGTGCTATGACATCACACAGTCAGGTTGGTGAATCCCAGTCTAAGGGGTGACATTCACACACACGCACAGTGCGGCACCACACACACACTTCACACACACACAACGGCAGTGGTCGCAGTGGTTTAATGTAATTGTTATATAAATAATCATTGCAGGGTCGTTCAGAAGTGCTGAGGCATGAACACACACATTATTAAAAAGAGGAAACATTCATTAATGATTACAGATACACATAACCTCCCTGTTTACCCATGAGCCTCGATATCTAACACATATTTATGTTGGTATGTGTGTGCATCCGTGCATATGTATGTGTGTGGATGCATATGCATACGTATCCATGTGTGTGTGTGTGTGTGTGTGCGTGTGTGTGCGTGGTGTGTGTGTTGTGTGTGGCGTGTGTGTGTGCGTGTGGCAGACGGGCGGTGTTGCCCAGCAGAAGGTGGAGGGTTGGAGAGAGGAGCTGAACGCCACCAGAGGTCCGGAGGGCGGCGGAAGGGCCCGCAGAGCAGACAACCTGGTGGGTGGGGAGCAGTCCCCCAGAGGGCACAGTAGTTCACACAGATGGAAGAGAGTCAAATTGAAAATTGAATTTTACATTTTTAATTTAGAAATTAACATTTTAAATTTGTAATTTGAATAGATGATATAAAATAGCATCGAATTGACAACATCAAATAGAATATAATAAAGGATAGGATATAAGACGGCACATATATACATACTGTATATATCGGCGGCGCCGGCATTCAGACCAGTGGCTCGCGGAACACCCAGCCGGAGGTAACGTCCGCCCCCCCCCACCAACACCAGAATAGCAAGACGACATTCAGCGGCCGCATCATCCCTCAGTCCCTCAGTAATTACTGTCACGACATTAGCACGGATTAGCACCTTGTGTTGCTTAGCTGCAGGGTTTTGCATTTTGATGAGTAGCCACGGAGTAATCCCACCCCCGCCCCCCCGCCGCCCCCAGACCTGTAGGTATGTACAGATGTGTGTGTGTGTGCGTGTGTGTGTGTGTGTGTGCGAAAATACGATGGAAGGATCGGTTAATTAACAGACTCTCACCCTGACAGGGGAATGAATAAATCAATAAATGAGTAATATGCAATTTGGCCAATTATTCTCCTTCCTCTGCGGTTCAATTCAATGTCAGTTACGTTAATTAGCTATTATTTTTTTTCCAATCGTCTTCGTCTGCGAGTTTGGAATACCGCCATGACCTCGCTCCCAGGTGGTTTCCGGAGCGCCTGGGGAACGGGGTCCGCCAAATGTGGGTGGGGCTTTCAGTTACAAATTCTCTGTTGTCGTACAACCTTCTTATTGTCGTGTTCATCTTTCGAACTTGCATGGCGCTGGGCCGGGATAACACGAAACAATTCATGACCCTGTTCTCAGCCCAGTACAGTTACGAGGTGGATGTGTTGGATGTCTGTCTGTCTGTATGTTCTGATCTTGGTTGAGCAGTTTTTGCGCTCTGTTGGTTGGACAGGTGAGCAGGAAGGAGGAGGAGAGGAGTCTGTACCTGGAACTCGGGAGAGTACCCTCTAGAGGTGGGGAGTCATATTACACCGCATCTGACTTATTTCACTTGTACTATGAAACAAAAAAATGGATTTCGAATGTAATTATACAAAAATACTTTTCCCACTGTGGGAAATAATTTCAAAACCATATCCATAGCTAATAATACATTTTTTCCAATTTTACGTTTTATCTTTGTGCCAACACTTTCTCCTCAGTCCCTTGTTGCATGAACACAACTTTTCCCAGAGTTTTCAATATGTGATGAATCCCTCCATCATATCTTCCAGCACCCTCTCCCGCGTCGCTCCGGAGCCGCTCCAGCTCCCTGACGGATATCAACGGGAGCGAGGGTGGTCTCCTGGGTGGAGGTGGCGGTGGAGGTGGCGGTTCTGGTGGTGGTGGTGGTGGTGGTGGTGGTGGTGGTGGTGGTGGTAGAGGGGGGAGGAGGGCCGCCAGGGCCCTGGCCACCCACCACGCTGACCCGGCCAAGCCCTCCCTCCTGGGCTTCCAGCGGGGGGAGTGGGTCACCGTGCTGGTCACCCAGCCCCGGAACGGCTGGCTGTACGGACAGGCCCAGAACTCTGCTCGGTAAGAGCTGGTGGTGGTGGTGGTGGTGGTGGGGGTGATGGTGGTGGGGGTGGGGGGTGGGGTGGTGGTGGTGGTGGTTGGGGGTGATGGTGGTGGGTGTGGGGTGGTGGGTGGGGTGGTGGTGGTGGTGGTTGGGGGGATTGGTTGTGGGTGGGGGTGATGGTGAAGGTGGTGGTGGTGGTGATGGTGGTGGTGGTGGTGATGAACACAGGGGATGTGTGTGTGGGATGTTTTCTTATAATAGCATCAAAATATACTTTAAGTACCAAACGTAAATCTAGTCATTATGCAGAATGGCCCATTTCAAATAAATTAGGATTCTAATTATTTATGCATTAATGTGCACATCATTTTAATGTCATAGCTTGTAAATGTGAATCTAATTTCAATGCATGTTTATATTTTATATCTCACTTTGCCTACTGCTGGGTAGCTTGAATTGGATTTCTCCCCTGGGGACCAATAAAGCCTTATTGATATAAACTACTTAAGTACAATACTTAAGTAAATGTACTGAGTTACTCTCTTCTCTCTCTCTCTCTCTCTCTCTCTCTCTCTCTCTCTCTCTCGGGCAGTCAGGGATGGTTTCCAGCTGCGTTTGTGGAGGCGGTGGAGGAACCACCGAGGGCAGCCAGCAGCTATAGGTGAGCAGGACGTCACACAACATTAAGACCCCCGTTCAGGACCGCCTAACCCCTAGAATCTGGTCTCTATGCTCCTTTCAAAGCACAAGCCTTCACAGACGGGGCTGTATCATCCGTTTTCAGATACGTTCAATTTGATGCAGCTCGTTATGCATTCACAAGTCTCTCTCTTTCAAAAAAAGTCTCGAAGGAGTGGCACAGATCGTGTTTTGTTCTTTTTCTCCAAAAGACAAACAGTTTGAAAACAGGGTCAGCGTTTTAAGGAGGCATGGAAATACACACAGTGTGCTATTTAAAATATCCGGGGCAACCCATCGCTGAAAGGGAGATACCGCCGAAAGAGAAAGAGATAGGCTGCCTGCAATCTAAATGTAAATGAACTCGTTCTTTGTTAAAATACATGAAAACTAATCAAGTTTACTGAGAACAATGCGTACTCACAAGAAGTTGCTGCACTGTGAAACCGGAATCAAATATTTTTTGATTTTATTTTATTCTATGATTGTATTTAGTCTTTGTGTAAGTAGTGCTTTGTATTTGGGTTTTTCAATCTATTTGTTGTACTTACTTATTTACTGTAAATCCTCTAATGTTAACCGGGGCCTTTATTTACTGAGCCGCAAAGAGCACCGGGCCTTTGTTGGAGGCAGGCTTTAATTAGAGGCAGGCCTTTATTTCTTAAAATTAAACTCTCATGGACATAATCCCTTCATTTCCTGACTTTTATTGCAAAACATTGCACACATTTCTCTTCTCTGGCAGCTCTGTGTTACGTAGACACGTTGTATTGTGGGAAATTCAGGCTTGCACAGGTCATTCAAACTACTGTAGTTACATTACCGTAGTGTATAACAGGCACCAGGAGTTTACCGTATTAACCGTCGGTTTTTTTTGGAGGCCGGCCTTTATTTGTCCGTGTTGACCACGCCCCCCGGCCATTAAGAGAGACCGGCCTTTAATGGAATACAGGCCACTATTAGGGGATTTACGGTACTTAATTAATTACTTACTTGCTACTCAGGTACACTCACTCACTCCCTTCCTTCCTTCCTTCCTTCCTTCCTTATGTATCTCCTAACTTACTTACTTCCTGACTTATTTACCTGTCAATAACAACGAACCTGTGAACTCTGTGCTGATTGGTCGATTCCGGCAGCTCCACCATGCGGACCAGCAGCAGCATGAATGACCTGCTGGACGGCAGCGCAGTCAGCGGCGGTCGGGGCATCCCCCGAGTCGGCGTGGCTCCGCCCCCACCTCCTCCGCTTCCCCTGTCGGCGGAGACGCGACCCGCCGCCTCCCACTCCTCCCACAAGAAGCACTCTAACCCTGCCGCTGACAACAAGGTAGCCCCTCCCCCCCCCCTTCCTTTGTTCATCGAATTGATAATTTGCAGATGATGATCGATCAAGTAATCCTATAACTCCAATAATTCCATAATAATCCAATAATTCCATAATTATCCAATCATTCCAGTGTTTTAAAGGTACGAATCATTAATTCTTTCTCATTACTGACCCCGGTTGGCCGTAAAGTGAACTGCAGCCCGATGGCGCTCTGTGGGTTGAGACAATAACAATCGTAAACTAATGTTAGTTCAATTCAAAACCAATTCAAATATAATAGAAATCAGGCCACAGGCTCTTGTACGCCACAGAGAAAGTC
>PIJE02003034.1:0-7500 GCA_002895965.2 Coryphaenoides rupestris | reverse complement strand
CTCTCTCTCTCTCTCTCTCTCTCTCTCTCTCTCTCCCCCCTTCTCTCTCTCTCTCTCTCTCTTCCTCTGTCCCCATATGACGATCTACTCTATGTCCCTCTCTCCCTCTATCACGTTCTGATATACTCTATGTATTCCAATACCGGCTAGCGTTCGTTCGTTTTCTTTTTGTTTTGTTTTTTTAAATCTCTCTCCATCCCTCTCTCTCTCTCTTCCCCCGACCCCCCCGACCCCCCCCTCCCCCCCTCGCCCCCCCTCGCTCTGGTAGATGAGCTATCGTTGTACAACACGCCAAAAATAAGACGCGAGGAGAAAGAGTTCAAGCTGTGAAAGAACAAAATAATAAAAAAGTATAAAAGACACGATGGCCTCAAGAGTGACTGCTCATTTTCTCTGGTCTCTTTTCTCTTTGGTTAATCCTCCTGTAGTTCCATTTCGTCGCGATTCGCGTAATTGTTTGACCTCCCTTCCGTTCACGCTCTGTCTGTCTGTCTGTCTGTCTGTCTCTCTCTCTCTCCCCCCCCCCCTGTGACAGGGGCTTTTAAAATGTATTTTTGGTTGTTACCGTGTTACCGTGTACCATACACACACACCTGAGTGGCTAAAATATGTGAAGTCATACAAAATGGACGGTGGCCTCTGTGTAAATACAGCGTCAGCATATGCTCAGAACACCTCTCCTTTCAAGGTGAAGGTTTTTTAGATGTTGTTGCCGTGTACATAACCCGCGGCGCCCCCCTGTTGCTGTTCAGACAGCGTTGACCTATGCTCAGGCACGATTTCCATTTCATTACACAAAGAAAAACACTTTGTGAAAATACCCCGCCGACCTCTGACCCCTCTGCGCCCCAGAGGTGACGGCACCTATTGTATCTCCACCTTCCACTGTTCTCAGCCTCGTAGCGTCGGCCAGAAGACCTCAATTCCCCTCTTGTGGTGGTAAAAGTGTTTTGTTTTTTTGTGTTAGCTGGTGTTTTTGTACGAACGTCATCGTCTGCCTCTGTCCCCCTGAAGTGTGATTTATCTTTTGGATTTTTTTGCACCGCCTACTTGACTTTTAATATTATTCATCATGTGTCTTTCTTGTGTTCTGTCTCCACCCCCACTTTGTCATCGTTTGTCTCCTTCCTGGTGTTCCCCGTGTGTTTTATTTGTATGAGTGTAGTTTGTAGTTTGCATGTTCCGGTGTTTTATTGTATCTTGTTCATTCATTCGTTTCCTCTTTTTTATTTTATAATCTGCTCTTTTTGGTCCGTTTACTCCCTGTTTTGTCTGTCGGCCATTTTTTCGCAGCTGTTTTTCGACTTCCCTCGTTAGTCTTCCTATTTATACCTGCCCCAGTCCCGTGTTCTTGGTCAGGTTCTTGTGATGCGGTTCTTTCTTTACGTGCGGTGCTCAGTCTGGCCGTGTTCTTGTCGCCAGCGATTGAAGATTCCGGTTTCTATCTGAGTTCCAAGAATCATTTAAGTAACTTTGCTGCCTGCATTTGGGTCCTTTCCCTTTTTGCCGCGTCACCAATACCTGACAACGGCTTGTCTTCTTGTTTCAATATACACTGTATATACGCCAGCAGTAGTGTGGACCCCCTTCCCCGCCGCCCCCCCCCCCCCCCCCCAACAGATCTCAGGTGTGATTGGGCTTCAACACCCACTTTAAACCCATTTGTAATAAAAGTATGCCGGTTTTTATACTCTCTTTCAGCCGTCTCTCTCCCGTGTCTCTGTGGCCTCGTTTCACCAAATTACTGCCATGGACACACACCTCTGGCGGTACTTAATATAAAGACACGCTAAGGTAGAGAGAGAGAGCTGATGATGGGGGACCTGCAAGACTATGGGGAACAACTCATTGATTTTTTGAAATGTAGATTTAAATCTACAGAGTACGGGGGAATGGATTTGAAAGTTACGCACGGACTTTTCCGGTCGACAAAACGATTCATTCTATGTAAATGGGGGTCATATGCAGTATAGTTCTGTTCTCTCTCTCTATAGTCTTGTGTTGTCTTTTAATGAATGTCCCTTTAATGCATTTTTAATGTGATTTATTCCTTATGTAAACCACTATGGACGGCCTTGGGTAGGCAGTGACAATTACGTCATTGCGTCATTTCACTCTTTTGCTTTCTTATCTTCATTTTGATGGCGTTGCTCACAAACTTCCTTTCACATTCACACTCGCGTCAAAGCGAAGAAGATAACATGAAAAAACTTTACTGTAATGCCGACAACTTTGAGTCATTACTGGGATTAATTGGTAAATAACTAAAATCAGGGACCAGAGACAAGATGTCGGCGTGCGGGGCCCTCAGCAGCACAGCCTACCTGCGAACATATCCAGAGCCTTCTTGATGTCATCGGCGCTGAGGATGCTAGTCATGGCCATTTTATCTGCAGGAGGGAGCGGTTGGGGGTGTTGTGGGGGGGTAGGAGGAAATCAAAGTGGATGGAGAGAGAGAGAGAGGAGAGGGAGAGATAAAGAGAGAAAGACGAAGAGAGAAGAAGAGAGAACGATAAATAGATAGAGAGCGAGACAGAGAGAAAGATAAATAGATAGGAGAGAGATAGAGAGATATAGAGAGAGATGGGGGAGGAAGAGGAAGGGGAAGAGAAGAAGACAAGGTCAGAAAAGCAATATATTGTCTTGAGCAGAGAGCAGCAGAGGGAGAGATGCTCGAGTTACACAGGTGACACTCTCCAAATGGAGCGGGAAATCAGGACAAGCGAGGTTGGGAGAGAGGTGAGAGAGAGAGAGAGAGAGAGACATAGCAAGACAGAGAATGAGAGAGAGGGGAGAGAAAGACACAAGAAGAGAGAGAGAGAGAGAGAGCGAGAGAGAGCGGGAAAGGACGAATTAGTAACAGTCAAGGTATAAGGGATGCTTGAAAGGAAGGTGTGTGCGTGTGCCTGTGTGTGCCTGTGTGTGTGTGTGTGTGTGTGTGTGGCATTGGAACAAGACAGGGTTTGGCTGTAACGGTAGTGTGTGTGTGTGTGTGTGTGTGTGTGTGTGTGTGCTTATGGGGGGGCTGCCACGCAATTCCCTTTCGAGATGATAAGATCTGACCGAGGTGAATAAGAAAGAGCAATTGAGAAATTAGGGAGTGAGTGAGGGAGGAGATGGAGGGAGGGGGGGAGGGAGGGATGGAACGGATGGGAGAGTAGAAAGAGAAGCATAAGAAGAGATAGTATGAGAGAGAGAGAGAGAGAGAGAGAGAGAGAGAGAGAGAGAGAGAGAGAGAGAGAGAGAGCGAGAGAGAGCGCCTGCCACTTTTGTTTCTATTGTGTGTGATATCAGCAGGTCACAGGTTAGGTGGGGGCAGAGGTGTGTGTGTGTGTGTGTGTGTGTGTGTGTGTGTGTGTGTGTGTGTGTGTGTGTGTGTGTGTGTGTGTGTGTGTGTGTGTGTGTGTGTGTGTTATCTCTCAGGGCATCGCCAGCAGGTGCTTGAGCTGCTGGGTTAGCTCTGCTGAAATGCCAAGCAGGGCTACTGCTCTAAGCCAGGGGCCCCCAGCCCCCAGCACCCAGCCTCCCCAAACCCCGGCTCGTAGTGACTCACACCCGCGAAGATGAGACCAGAGTCCACAGGCCTCTGGCACCTGTCTCTGTGCGTGTGTGTGTGTGTGAGTGTGTGTGAGTGTTTGTGTGTGAGTGTGTGTGTGTGTGTGAGAGAAAGCAATGGTGATCTGCTGCTTATGAATTTTGTCAGCCGAGGGATTTTTCGAGACCAAATTAACTTGGATAGATTGCAAAAAGAATCAAGTTTATGCACAATATACACACAACAGCACACACACACCAACCAACCCACACACACACCATCACCACCAACACATTATAAATAATATCTGTTGGCAAAGAATTCATTATTAATCCTTTCAGTTAGTACATTTTATACATTATTCCTGTCTTGATCATTCTGTGATCTGTCGGGTTATCTGCTCCCACATACAAACACCCACCACACCACAACAACCACACCAACACTCCACACACCACCCAGACACACCAAACACCAAAAAACCAAACAAAAAAACAACAACCAAACAAAGAAACAATTCTCTTCCCTTCTTGTTGATATGTACATATGACTTCAGTAGCACAGCACACCACACACACACACCCACAGCAACACAGACTCGAGATTCAATACAGGAGGTACACACACAACACCTCCTCATCCTCCGGTTATCACTCCGCCACCTTCATCACTGACCTTTAGCTTGGACGTAACACCGATATCACTCTGGGATTATGCAGAGGATGAGGAGGAGGTAGATGGACGAGAGGATCCCATTGATTAACTGTGGGTGGTGGTGTCGGTGGTGTGGTGTGGGTGGGTGTGGTGGTGGTTATGGCTGATGGGGTTTCAACACTTAGACTCAGCAGAGGAGTGAGTGGGTGTGAATGAAGTTCAACCCACCCCCCCCAAGTAAAATATCGATTTACTTTCAGATGAAAATCCGAGATGACGGTGGTCGTGCGTTTATCGCGTATCAGATGAGGTCGCGGGCGTCGGCATTGATATTATAAAGAGGCTCGCCGTCCGTCGGGAAACGAGCGTACTTCAGAATGAGATGGGCTTACTCCGGCGGTTTGAAGAGGTCAGAGGTCATCAAACCAGTCAGTGAAGGCTGTGTAATATACTCTTTTTAGCATTCTGTGATTTGCGTCTCATAGAATAAGTCGTAACAACAGCACTTTTCCAAGCTTCGACGTCGTTTGTACGCTCAAAATGCCGCATATGAGTTTGTTATTCGACCGTGAAAACAAGGCTGTCGTCGTTCTGACTTGTTACTGGAAGGCGTAACTCGGGTGCGCGTAATTCCATTCCGTTTCCCGAGTTCTGAGGTAATGGAACATTCAATCGTTCAACGAGACGCCGCATTTCTGTGTATTTTTAAAGAACTATGCGTTTAAAACTCAGGATAAGCGGGCTGAAAATCCATTGGTTGCAAAAGTTTCTTCAAAGATTTTCCGTATCTAAAGTGGACTTTATTAAAACTGTCATACATTGCGTTGCCCCGGTGCTAATTATGGTTTAAAGTGATGAAGAGTTGTCTTGAATTAGTAGATCTGAAGGGTTGAATTGTTCCTGGATGAGATGATGGGCGAACAGAGATAGAGATGGTGAGACAGGGGGAGCGGATCTCTACAATGACGCCAACGCTGGGGAGGATATAATCGTCCAACACCCATAATACCTTCAAACTTTAGGGGGTCGTTATTTTTTAAGGATGCTGAATGTTTAGCTCAGGTAATGTGCAATTGGGCTATGCATCGGCTCTTGCGAACGCGTGAGTTAAGTATTAGATTTTGAATTACGTTTATTTTTTTTTTGCCTCGGGTCCAAATTAGACACGGGCATCGTGTATCTGCACAATACAGCCAATGAATATGTGAAGGTTGTGTTGGTGTTGTTGTGGTGTGTGTGGCGTGCGTGTGTGTGTGCGTGTGTGTTTGTGTGTGTGTGTGTGTGTGTGTGTGGCGTGGTGTGTGCGTGTGGTGTGTGTATCACGCTGCAGTGCAAAAGACCTTGAGCTTCTGTGTCATTCCTAGAGTCTGTTTGGTGGTTTCTTGAGAGAGGAGGGGTGAGGAGAGAGAGAAGAGTGAGTCGAGCGAGATGAAAGGGATGAGAGGGAGAGAGAGAGAAGAAAGAGAGAAAGAAAGGCGAGAGGGAGGGGGAAGAGGAGGGAGACGAGAGAGGGGGGAGAGAGAGAGGGAGAGAGAGAGAGACAGCAAGAGAGAGAGAAGGCAGAGAGAGAGGGGGAGAGAGGGGAGAGAGAGAGACAGAAGAGAAGAGAGAAAGGCAGAGATGAGAGGGGGAGAGAGAGGGAGACAGAGAGGGGAAAGAGAAGAAAACAGACAGACAAGAGGATTGAGAGGGAGAGAAGAGAGAAAGGGAGAGAGGGAGAGATGACAAGAGGGGGGGGGAGAGAGGAGAGGAAGAAAGACAGAGAACGGAGAGAGGAGAGGACCAGAGAGCGAGGAGAGAGGGAGAAGGGGTGATAGAGAGGGCGAGCAGGAGAGAGAGGGGGGGAGAGAGAGACGCAGAGAGGGATGACAGAGAAACGGGCGGGGGGAGGAGGAAGACAGCCGAAGGAGATGGGGGGAAGAAAAAAGAAAGGAAGAAAAAAGGGAAAGGGGAAATGAGGAAGAAAAACGAGACAGATAGAGAGATGAGTGAGCTTTTCATGCGAGACTGCTTCAGCCCTCCTCCCCCCTGCCTCGGCTAGCGTCTGGAACCGAGATAAGACAAGATGCCCATGGGTGGAAATCGGGCCCATGTGCGCTCGAGTACGTCTGGCAGCAGGTTACCACCAGCTAGAAGAGTAATGTTGCAGCACTGTTATGACCCCGAGTTCCATTTACCTGTCTATTGATTTGCACGAATATAAGGGACAATGACTGTACAATCAGGGTCAAAAGAACATGACATCAAACCGCCACACACACAGCACATGCTTGACACGCACGACAGACAGCCAACATCCACACCACACAACTACACACGGGTATGATAAGGGATCATCGGTTTACCATGGTAAGACGTTGTAATCTTCGTATACCGGCGATAAGGTCAACAAGGAGGCTTACATGGACAGCCAACATGAAGAATCTGTGGGCGTGACATGTGGTGTGTGTGTGTGTGTGTGTGTGTGTGTGTGTGGTGGTGTGTGGTGTGTGTGTGGTCTTTTGTATTGTCGTGTGTGTGTGTGTCGATGTGTGTGTGTGTGTGTCATGTGTTTGTGTATGTGTGTGGACTTTTGAATATGAGTGTGTGTGTCATGTGTGGTGTGTGGTCTGTGTGTGTGTGTCGTGTGTGTGCGTGTTGTGGTCGTGTTGTGTGTGTGTGTGTCATGTGTTTTGTAATGTGTTCATGTGTTTGTGGTGTGTGTGTGGTCTTTTGTTTGTGTGTGTGTTCGTGTGTGCTGTGTGTTGTGTGTTGTGTGTGTGTGGTAAAGTGTGTGTGTGCGCCATGTGTTTTTGTGTGTTGGTGGTCTTTTGTTTGTGTGTGTGCTTGTTGTGTGTGTGTGTGTGTGTGTGTGTCGTGTGTGTGGTGTGTGTTTGTGTGTGTGTGTGGTCTTATTGTTATTGAGTGTGTGTGTGTGTTGTGTGGTGCATGCGTGTTTGTGTGTGTGTGGGGTGTGGTCTTTTGTATTGTTTGTGATGTGTGTGTGGTGTGTGTCGTGTGTGTGTGTGTGTGTGTGTGTGTATGCTGTGTGTGTGTGGTCTGTGTATTTCAAGAAGTACTGTTTATATTGACGTGGGTGCAACGTGATCTGGATAGAGTGTGTGTGTGTTGTTTTTTTATGTGGGCGAGATCTTTTGGTCCGACAGTGGCAGTCTGGTTTAACCCCTCAAGATAACACTATCAAAAAACAATAACGAGTGTTATGAGAGTCATAATTCATAATCAATTCTAAATATCACGAGGGTAGCGGCGGGCCGGGGGGGGGGGGGAGTGGGGGGGTGGTTGAGCGGAACAAAGTTATCCCCGCGCTC